>JAPYZJ010002925.1:0-42759 GCA_030522765.1 Ophioninae sp. B BG-2022a | reverse complement strand
ACCAAATTCCCTTCTTAGACGTATTGGTTGAACGAAAACCCGATGGAACCTTGGGCCACAAAGTATACCGCAAACCAACACATACCGATAGATACCTCCGTGCCACCTCTCACCATCATCCTTCCCAAAAAAATTCGGTCACAAGCTCATTGCTGTACAGAGCTTTAGCGATTTCTGAACCGGACTCTTTGGAGAATGAATTAGAACATTTGCGGAGAGTTCTGGGCAACATAGGTTACAAGCAAGGCAACATCGAGAAAACCATCGAACGTCTAAAAAGAAAAGTAGCTAATAGAAAAAATGTAACCACACCGAAAGGTCATCCCGAAGATCCCAAAGGACCTGAAGAAAAGAGAACAATTACAACCACTCTGCCATACCTTCAGGGAATTACTGACCGCATCGGCAGGGTCCTTGGGAAACACAACGTACGCGTCATTTGCAAATCTCAAAAGAAGATAACACAAGTAGTACTACCTGACCCCAAAGACCAACGTCCACCACTTAGTGCCCCAGGAGTTTACAAGCTACCCTGCTCATACGGTAAAGTGTACATTGGAGAAATCGGGAGGAAGATCAGTACATGGATCAAAGAACATCAACGGTGCATCAAGTATGGCCACATTAAGGAGTCAGTCCTGGCCGAACATTGGATGGAAACTGGTCATTCCATCCAGTTCGACAAAGCTGAAAGCCTGGCCCCATCAAACAGCTATTTTTCCAGGAAACATCGAGAAGGCCTCCAAATCCGAAATCATCCAAACAACTTAAACAGAGATGGGGGATACCAAGTGAACCCTATTTGGAACACCGTCCTCCCGGTTTTTTAATTGACCGGCTGATCAATTAAAATATCTGATTGGCTGGTGCAGTGATCCGGAACGATGACTGCAACTATATAAGGAAGACCTGAAGTTCGGGAGCTTCAGTACCGGAGCTCTCAGCCCTGATGATGCAGACTGTAACGTTTGCGAAACCTCGACACGGCATCCATCCGGAAGCCACAATTTTTCGAAAGAAAGACAGTTAAAAGAAAAGGAAAATCGATGAAAGTGAAAAAAGCTAAAAGGAGAGTGCTTCAAGATAAAAACAAACGCAATGAGAATACGTCGGACTCGGAAGTAGAAATGACAGACCTGCGTGAAGATGAAGCCACCGATGCTGACGAGGACTACGAAAACAAATGTATAATGTGCGATGATTATGGGCGTGATATCGAGCTCTGGTATAGATGTGTGCTGTGTGGTCTCTGGGCACACGCTGAGTGCTCCGGTTATGACTCTCCGGAGGGTTACATTTGCGACTCATGCCTGAACAAAGCTTAACCGGCATTAGCAACCTACTGACTGGTTTTACCCGCCAAAGGGTCTAATACCAGCCAAACTAGATTTTTTTAAAATGCTGATTATGCCAAAGTCGTTTTAGTTATTGATCTCAATTAATGTGATTTTGTTAGAAGAATACCTATAGTTTAATTGTTAAAAGGATTAATAAAAAAATGTCTATCGTTATCTGATTTGTGATGATTTCGCCTTAAGTGACCGGTAATACCCATTCTTACCCTACTTCTAAATGTTGACCAATCTGACCAAAGTACCAGGCCACGACCGGTCGTTCGCCGTACGGAGGGAGGGTTAGCCCGGACGGGTTAGCCTGGAACTACTATGGAAACACGTAACCGGCAGAGTGCGTATATTTTGCGTGCGAGAAGAGAACGAGGACGAGGCCGGTACGAACGAGCCTGGGTACCGAGAGGATTCTCGTGCGAGAGTATAATACTATGGCAAACGAGGATACACGTAACACAAATCATGACAAAGCTGGAGCATTAACCCAACAAGGCTCTGGATCTTGTTCGACGTTGCGTGGGATGTACCGAACAACGAGCATGCTGACGCTGCGAACCTACAAACTCCGAGGGAATCAACGTATACGCGCGTGAGTGTTTAGACAGAGAGAATATCCATGGCTGTACGAGGGAGAGGTCCTTTCGAAGACGCTTCATTTCGAGGACCGTCCTGGGCCACGGGATCATCCCGCTTTCCACGACACTTTGAGCCATCCTCTCTACTTGTAATCCAATAGCACTCGTATTTTAAAGGGAGTGCCCTTGTTGCACTTTCGCGGTAACGAACCTCGGAGATTCTTTCCACAGAGGGACCTTCCGCTTCGACTCGTTGTAGCGTTTCATCGTCCGAAAGACCATTCCGAAAAACCCCAATTGTGTGCGTCGTAGCCCCATGACTCATTCTTATTTTTGTAACTAATTCTTTCAGCATTTTCCATAACCAAAAAAATAATTGAAAATTGGTTAAAGCCTGTACCAATGGTGGAAAAAGTCTCGATCTCCTCGCTATACTCGTCGTAACAAGAATGGAAAATGAGCTCGTTGAAATCCGCTGTTTTTCTCGTTTTTCGTTTTGCACCGTCAGGGTGTATAGAAGAGCGGAGGTGGTAGGGCCAAGTATTTATAGAGTTGGGCGACTAGGTGAGCAGCGGGATCAGGAACTCGCCAGCATCCATCATGCAGCCCACTTTGTCGTGGCAGGATCAACAATGTTTAAATTGTATTCGCTCGTGTTGGTCTGACTCGTGCGGGCCAACGGCGAGGGAGGACGGAAAAGGGTGAAGAAGTGGAACGATGACGGAGAGAGAGCGAGAGAATGGGTAGAACGACGGCTCATAAATTCTCATCTCGGGCTCTCTCGAGATTCGAAAGTACCCTTCCTCTTTAACGTGGCTCGGCGCGTTGCGCTCTTCGCGTACGCACGTTCGATTACTCGGTGTGCCAGTTTATACCGAAGCAACCCGAGCATTTCCAACCCACGTTCGGACTCACTCGCTCCCCCTACGCGTGCAAATTATTACGATAATAATAACAATAATAACAATAGAGAGTCTCGGAGTACGAAAAGTTGGCGTTAAATGTTGATTAAATTTAATGAAAAACTGCGTAATAAAACATAGGATAAAAAAACAACTCGACAAAGCGGTGGAAACACAATTTCCATAAATTATGAGTAGCCAGAAATCGTCGAGATGAAATTGTACATCGTCTGGAATTGTTTCATTCGATTCGGCAGATTGAATGAAAATTGAAATATTCATTAAAGACGGAAAAGTAAGAGGCGCCGAGGAGCGAGAGCAACGGGTCGCGAATGAGCCGGCCATTGGAAACAATACGCCCGCGCCGTCATCACAGCGGAACGGAGGAAGGCTGTGATCAATCGTGGGACTTTGGGCTGTAATTTCCACAAATATACCTATAGCTTCTGTAATGATAGGGCGATGATTGGTCTTTGCTTAAGCAGTTTTGGATTCGTGAACGTTGCGCGTTCCCTTTGTTCAATTTGCGGAAATAGACGCGATTGGGCGAGGTTAGTCTCGAGGGAAGGGGGTGTTCGGTGGATGGGACTGCTCGAGGGGATGATCCACCGGAAACGAAGGGACGCGGAAACTGTGCAAGCTCGACGATCCTTCATGAATATTTCATGAGGTGACGCGTGCGCCATGCACGAACGTGGCTGGGGGGGTTGGGGGGCTGCCAGCTGGGGGGTAGATCTCCGCAACGAATGCTGCACTCTGGTTCAGGCGCTCCGTGACACCTCTATTTCCGTTCGGCTACTCGTATACGTCCAATCATACACGTCACGAGAGAGAAGTGGATGGTGAGAGTGGGCGAGCGGGGCTGAACGGGCCCGAGAGAGGGGTCGACCGTGTACCGCTTTGTACGCGTTACAAGCCCTGATCGCCCAATCTCCCGCACCCCTCGTTTCCATCGTGACAAATTCATCGACTCGTCCGCTCTTCGACCCTTTGCTCCTCCGCCACCGCCGCCACCCCTCGCGAACGCACCGTCACTCGCGATCGCGATCGGATGGTCAACGAATTCAAAAAATACAGAAAAAGACAACTAGCTTTCAATTTCACCCCGACGATACGAAATTTTTGGGAGCTGCACAGGGTCTCCCGATGCGGGCTCAAAAAATACTATTTTTGCTTCGTCCCGTGAAAGGAAAATGTAAACCAACGAGCGAAAAACATTGAAACACGTGAGACGAATCGGAGAGTCACCGGAACTTCCATTCCAATTCGGCCACGAAAAATTCCTCGGAGCAAAAATAACAAATGAAAAATAAAGCGATCAGAGGAGAAACGGGTTATAAAAGGAATCGGCGAGGCCACGCGAACGCGAGGGCGGGGGGGGGGGGGGGATAATTAATAACGCCAGTGAATAAGCGAGCGTAGGAGAGGTTAGTCCTATTTACGGCGTTTCCTGTCGGACTTTGAATTAGCCGGGAATGCGAGAACGAAGGTTCGCGTGGGAGGGTTGAGCAGGGGTGTTTCGGAGGGGTTGATCCTTATCGTCTCCGAGTCGCGACTGGCCTCTCAGCAACGGTAACATTTTGCATCCGTCGTATACACACTCACCGAGTAACGTCCTCGGGTTTCTACATGACCGGGCACAGATAAGAGGGCGAGGACGTCGTTAGTCTCGAGCTCGCCGGAAGTACGTCGTCGCACGCAAGAGGGCCACCCCCGGAGCTCGCCACCAGCCAACCCCTTCACCCCCTGGATTAGCCACGAGTTAGTCGCTCTTCGCCAATTTTAGCTCTCTCCCGCTCTTCCCAGCGTGGTCGTTTCTTCTTTTCCGTCACGTAGACCCGACTTGGTATCTGTCATTGCCTTTGCTCCTCGGAGCTTGGTCCTCTTTATCGCCACGACCTTTGGCCAAACCACTTCTTTGTACACTTCTCGGCTCTTTATATTTTCCTCTCGCCATTTTAATTATCCTTTTTTCGTCTTCCTCTCCTTCTCCGTTTTTTTTTTGTATCCTACTCGCCCTTCGCAGATTTACTATCCCCTCTCATCCTGACAACGAATACTTCTCTAATGAGCCAACGAAATATAACAATTATACAGCAATAAAAAAATGATTCTCGTACCGATGATAACAGTTACTACACTGAAATAATAATCATTGAGGAACGGTGCATCACAGCTTCCGGACAACGATTTATTTTCCGAATTTTCTCGAGCCTTTGTTCGAGCATTTTTTTTCAATCGTTTCGAAAGCTCTCGATGGAATAATTGTTTGGCGCGTGTACGAATGGGATGCAAAAATCATGCTGGGATTAAATCGAGCGAAGCATCGGGTCTCCTCCACGCTGAAACCCCTTTGGGGAGAGAGATCACCCGTTTCAAGGGTTTGATCCGAAGGGTGAGTCGAGGGTATTTCGTAATGCAGCAAAGGGTCGAAACCCTTTAACTATCGAGAGAGGGCGAGCGAGCGGGAAGAGGCGGCTGGAAAGTGGGGGACACGCGACATTGGTCGCTGACCACCGTCAACTCGTTTCACCCTCGGCCATTAACGGTTATATACGCCCTTGTCATTAGCCGAACAATTCCAAGTCTGAAAATTCTTTCGGAATCATCGCGACCCTCGCGCGATTCTCTTCCATTTCCTGCCTCACTTCCGTAATGACTTTGCAAAAAAGAAAACAACGACGAGGCAACCCCCCCCCCCTCTCAGGCCGCCTCTTGACGTACTCTCGACTGGGCGTATAAAAATGTGGAATTCTATTAAAAGAAAATGCTGTAAGAAATGTCGTGCATTTTTGTACCGCGGTGCTCTCGGCGGAATGAGGATTTTAATTGTTGGCTCGAGGGAGAGAAGCAATTACGGAATAAGGCAACTTTCTCCCGCTCGTCTCTTCGTTCTCGCCTCTCCAACCCGGCCGATCCCCTCGCTCCGCCAGTTATTCTGACTCTTCTTCCAAATGATTCCTCAAATACCTAGTGCCAAAAAAAAAAAAATGAAAAAATAACATTCCGTCACCCTTTGCTTCCGATAAACACCGCCTGGAAATTACTGGAGAAACAAATTGGTACATTGTCGATTTATCAATGGTAGAAATAATTAAAAAATGTTACTTCAACGTAATGCAACGAATAGTATGTAATCCAATGCAAACGATAGTACGGGACAATATTAACATTCGCTCCTGTTGAATTTCGCGGGAACATTCATCTTCATTGAACCGTACGTACGGAACGAGTCGCTTCGAGTTAAACGTAACGCGCGTGGCTATATCACACGGTGCACTAACGTTCCAGGATAGAAAGCTTATTGAACGGCAATCCATAGAGGTGGCAGATCGAGGTTTTCGGAGTCTGAAACTTGGTAAGCCCGCAGACTTGCGCTCGGGAAGGAGCTTTCGATCTCCCTCCTCTCTCTCTTTCTCTCTCTTTCTCTCTACATTCCATCCGCTTGCACTTTCTGCAGAATAAATATTATAATATTTGATTATATTCTATTACGGAAACGAGAAGAGGCAAATGGAAATACCAATAACAGTAATATTGTACATTTGAAAACTCCGGATGGAACTTTGACGATCCTCATTGAAGAAACAGGGCGTTGTAGAAAAAGAACCGTTGAACCTTTCGACAGAAAGTTGGGTTTATTCGTGGCTTCTTTTAATTACAAATATTATCGGAGAGACCGTCCGAAATGAATTCGTCGAGAGGTTATACTTCCAGTCGCGACGCGGTCCCGGTTTTCGAGCGATAATTATCGGGAAGAGAGTCCCTTGGATTATCTCATCAACGGGGTAATCAATCGGCACGGATTCGTTCGTTCGAAGGCTCGCCGATGGTTTTTCCTGTCGAAAAACTTTTCGAACTGGAAGGAGCCCTTCCAGCCACGCGAGCAAAGGAAACTTTCGTTATCAACCCTTTCGCCCTTCGAGCCTCGTTCTTACCCTCGATCCAATCCCTCCTTCCGGTGCAGGCTTCTTCGGAAAATTATTTTGTACGGTTTCATCGAGTTTCTCGACAATGAATTCATCGGGACCTGTCCGTTACCACAATCAATCGGCGACCAATCGATCACACGAAAATGATTAAAAGTTCGTTCCTTCGGCCCACGGAATCGTAACTGTTACGAGTCAGTCGCTCAACTAGAAATTAAAAAATCTGCCCTTAAAAAAATTGATCCGAAAAATATTCGAATCGATTTGAAAAATCGCCAATCAAAAAATAATTGAGCCGATTAAACAAATAAAACGTAAAAACATGTAGCTAGTAAAATAACCAATTAACAAAAATCTATTTGGGTGAAAACATGAAAACTATGCACGAGCACCGATGAAATGGAAACCAGGAAAAATATTGAGCCTCATGGGCGGGAAGTGAACAGTATCGAATTCTCATTTATTTATATTCAGTGAACTCAATTGCTCAACGTGTGCCCAATAATGATTATTTATTTATATTTTCCATTTTATTATTAAGCAGGTCGATAGACGCGATAACGAACCAAGCTGAACATCACACGCGTTACCGATAGCGCGTATCCGGCCTGCGAAATTTACGCGGCTTATATATATCGAATGAGTTATAACCCATTAACGTATTCGATTGCCGTAAGCCGTGAATCGCAGATTATAGCCCCCCCCCTCCCCCCCAACGCTGCCCTCGCTGGAATTCTCTTGATGCACATTTGTATACATATATGTTACTTCCAAAAGTAGCTTCTTTCTATAATTGTATGTACGTGCGTATACAGGGTGTCCTCTATATTTCGAGTAACTAGACAAAATGATACTTCATTCATTTACTAATAATTGTGTACTTGATTATTTATTCAAGTCTATAATATTAGGATCATTAGTAATCGTGATCGGACCACTCGTATAACAAATTATTTGACAACGAAAAGAAGGTTCGACCTCCTTTTTCCACGTTTTGGTCGTTTCGAGTAGATGTTGATGCCGAGCGAAGTAGACTATATACGAAGTAGACTATATATGAAACACACTGTATACGACTGTAGACTATATACGAAACACACTGTATACGAAGTATCGTAGCCCGCATAAATCCGGCTTTCCGCGATCTACCACACGCGCACAATTTCCGTTAATATTATATTAATCGACTAATAATTGTTAATACCAGTTGATATTAACGGATAATCAGGTAGTTCGCCTCTTCGGAACCATCGAGCCTCGCGGGCTTTCTGGAATTTTTAGGTTTCGCGGGCGATCCCCAATATCGTGGGAGTTTTCCGCGCCGGGCCGCGGGGGGGGGGCGGGGGGGGGGGGCGGGGGGGGGGGGGGGGGGGGGGGGGGGGGGGGGGGGGGGGGTGTACACTCGTGGTGTGAAATGTGATGTCAGTGCCCCGAGGCTGTGGATCACCGATGTGAAATGAATTTATAGATATACGGGAACCCGGAGGCGGAGAGGGCTCGGAATTTACGTTGACGGATGATTAATTTATCGCGCGGGTCAGCGTGCAACGAAATATGTGGGTCGAAAACTTGCGTCGTTTCACCCCTGTCGACTCGCGTGTGTTATTAGAAAATATCAATTTGCGAGGGGACACGATCACCTTTTTTTTCGTTCGACATCATTGCCTGGGTATAAGCAACAATTTTAAATATTTATTATTTTTAAACGAAAAAAAAATATTTGAAAAAAGATGGATAACACTTTTGCAGTGGAAGACTGTGATGACAAATAGCGAAGACAAATGGATTTGTCCTGGAAAGGATCCTGAGAAGCGAAAGGAGCAACGTTGCTTCAAAGCTGAGGGGCCGAGAGGAAAAGCGAGCGAGAGAGGTAAACGTAAGATTTACTCGTACCGAGGTGTCACCACTTGACGACACGCGACTCTTATTCCCTCCTCCTCATCCTTCCTCTTCATTTGCTCCGAACTCGACTGCAGCGTGTGCGACGACGTAAAAATGACGGAAAAAAAGCGCACGCGCACACATACTCAGCAATATTTCCCCAAGGGAGAACTTTTAGCCGAACGAGAGGGAACGTCATTTTTCTCCGATACTTCGAGCGACACTTGAGTGTGTCTGGCTCTGCCGTCAGTCCCCTCCCCCAGGCCCTCCCGCGATATTCCCCCTGACCCGTAAGTGCGACTCAATGGGACTTGACACACGAGAGAGACGGGGCAAAATAAACTTCTCTACGATGAAACGTTTACAGATGCCATTTATAAATGTTCCGTTTGGCCTTTTGTTTAGTTTTTGTTCTTGTCGTCAGTCATCGGACTGATGATAATTATAATGAAATTACCATAAGAATGTAACGAGGAAGGCGTATTCGTGAGAGCCGAGGCGAATGAGTATTATACAGGCGAGAGTGTCTCGGACGTCTCGAAATTGCGACGTAGCTTGTACAGCATCTCGAATTAAAACTCGTCGTTGCGAAGCAATACGCGATATATATACATATATAGATGTAGAGAGAGAGAGAGAGAAAGAGGGAGATACATAGGAGTGTTCGGGGTCTCGCAGCCTCGTAACTAGTTGGTAAGAGCCGCGTGGCTTCTAGACCTTATTACGTATACGAGAGAAACCGAGTACGGGTAGTACGCACACCGCCTACGTTACAAATTGGATATTACGCTATTAGTTAGCGATTAAATTAGGGGAGCTGAGTGGTCTCCGCTCTCCACGTTCGTTGTGTGCTGCCTTTCTACGTTAGATACGATCCGATAAACTTGGGAGCTTGCGCCGGTGAAACAACCTGCTCCGCACCTGTATTTCTCCTCGAGTGCAATTCGTGCGCACCGAGCCCACTCACCGACAAATATCGTCCAACACTCTCGAGCTCCTCAACCGAGATCGTACATCCGGGCCATTCCCGATCGGGAGGAAACTACCAAGAACCTCCTTCTTTATTTTTCTGTCCTCTTCACTCGCTGGCTAATTTCATCTCCAATTGTATAACCATGAATATACTCACAGATTTTAGTGTACGCGGAGAAGTCTCCTTGAAGTTATTATCTTTGGTGTGTCCTCGTTATATTTTATTTTACCGTCAAGCGTAATAATTACGCAAATGCAATTAGATAATTTAAATGGTACTTGACAAGTGCTTGGATGATTACAGTGGTGCAAAGCGCAGTACTGCTGATAAGCGATGAGCTCACCGAGAGGTGACCGTGGCACGTGTCGCCAAAGCAACGCGCGCCAAAGTCACGTCTCAATAAACAGCGCTGGACACTTTGGCGTCATAACTATAAGCGGCGTTCGTTTTCCAACTATTAACATCAGCAGAAGCAATTTTCCCGTAAGGGATGTTTGAATCCATGCGTTTATAACTGACTACCGTAATTTGGGTTAGACTCTTCGAACTGTACTTGAGATGGCTTCTGGGCTATATCGAAATTCGCGATCGAAACAACCTCCACCTTCAATTTGCATTTAAATGAAAGTGTCATAGCGTAAAAATTTATTCGAATACGGCGAGGCTAATTATGACACGTGCGATTTCAACGTTCCGCAGTGTTTTTTTCCGAGTATAAAAAACCAGGAAAGCTTTACAATGATGATTAGTCACCGTCTGACATCCGAACGAGTCTCCGACGCAGCACCAAGGTTAACGTCGAGAAACGGAATTCGCATCGGCAAGGTCACCAATCACCCCGTTCATCGTAACGTACGTAAATGAGAATTTTGTAATATTGTCTTCCCGTCTGCCCTCTGTGCCCCAAAAAAGGACGTTGTTCAATTTTTTTTTTTATATTGCGGCTTAACATGGTTTTTGGGTACATTATTTTATTGTTAATTATTCGTATCCTTTGTTAAAAAATTGCAGTAATGCAATTGCAAGTGTCGGTCTCCCCTGAGCGTTTGTGTTTTTTTTCTTCGTCTTGATTGGCAAAAAGCTTGAAAGTATGGATATCCTCAACTCGGCACTTGACCCTTGGCACTCGTCGGAGCTCGTGGTACTTGTATCGTAGGATAACGTCGTATTTCTCGACGCTGGCAAAATCATCGTTTTCTTGTTGGATTCCCGCGTCACATTCGCTCTCTGACGGAAAAGATCCGCGGGAGAAACGTCGCTTGGGTGGTCGCGTTTCCGCTCCTTTCGCCCCGTGACGAGAATAACTCGTCTCGACGTTGCAATTAAAAAATTGACTTTAACCCTAAATGACATCCGCTCGTCGCGTCGTTAAAAACGAAAAAAAGTTTTTTTTTACGATTTTCTTTGCCCTTTGCATCTTTCGAGTTTTGGCCCGAGTGGTATTTTTTAATTCGTCCCCGTAATTTATTTCGTCTGGTGTGTTTCATTGGGAAATTAAGAAAATTCGTAATGACGGCACTCGTTAAATATTTATCGAGCGTTTGAAGCAAGGAAATGTTTAAGTTGGTGGTCTCGAGTGCAGGAGGAGTTTAACACACGAATAATGTTTCGCTGCATTTCTCGGTTTATGCAGAGGGCCTCTTCGATCTTTAATCCTTTTCTATTTATTCAATGCTCGGTTTTTCATAATTCAATTTATTTTTCGATAAATACGAGTGATACAATTGCACCTTTGCACACAAAAAAAAAAGACCTTTACGATAAAGCCTCTTCACGAGTTTCACCACAAAAAAAGAAAAACATATTGAGTTTCTCCATCAGGTTTGTCTCATTTTATTTTTCAAGGAGAAAGGAAGCTCGCGATGAAATAAAGCGCGAGGCGTTGTAAATATTGTCACCGCGGATGTCTATACGCGTGCCTGGTCGCAATAGGGGAAGAGTTCGTTTCGGATGAAAAAGTTTCCTCGCGAGCACTCCGAGGCAGCCCCTTAAGGAGAACGATAATGTTGCACGTTGCAGGTGTCGGAGGTGGAAAAAAATGGGGAATATAAAACATTGGATATGGGCACGGTAAAGAAGCGTTGGAAAGCTTTCCTCGGTGGAGGCCTTGAGGTACCTCTTCGTACCTTAAAGTACCCCGAGGTACCTCAAGGTACGAAGAGGTACCTCGAAGCGAGAGCCCGGTATAGGCATCTCGGATCGGATGAGGTCACGCGTCGTGACTGTGTGCGCTCAAAGTGGGCTCCGAGCCTCGTCGCCCGTTCACTCGCGAATCGCGTTGGCCCGTGTACGGTTTCTTCCTCGAGTCCATGCGAGTTACCAGACCCCGCTACTTTTGGCTCCAGCCGGTGGTCCCAGTTGCCACAGCCCCCATCAACTATTACCATCGGGCCATTGCTTTTTACGGCTGCGATCGCCCGAATATTTATTCGAAACGCTTCGCTGATTGGCGTTTTAAATTTCTCGAGTCATTGAACGACTCGTCCATCCCCATCCTCGCTCCTTATCGTTTTTTGACTCGAGACGCCCAGGGGGAAAGCGCGATTGCCAGAGCTGGATGGTTCGCGAAAGTACATCGGGACCCCACCAAATTCTGGTAGGTAACGACGACCCTCGGAGTCTGGAGACTCAGTTTCAGTCGTGAATACCCTTTTGGCAACCCCCAATCGGGTTTTACATGGAAACTCGATACCACGGGCTTGGTTTGAATCAAGCTGACTGGAGAAATCCAATAGCCAACGCTAACGCGTTAAAGCTCTTTTGGATCGAGTGGGCTGCAACTCGCTGAAATCCAAAGATACGGCAACGGAGCCTTTTTCGATCCAAAGACCCTTCGAATCGGATTCCTACATGATCCTACATGGGGCCTCCGGTCAGTTTTCACCTCCGCAAAGGCAAGGCACTCGTCGTTTCGTCGGCTACCTCTTGCCCGCTATACCCCCAATCTCGCTAAGACTACGTCTAATCCTGTCCTCGTCCAATTTTGTCGCTTACTTGCCTTTTTTCAAGCTCTTCCGTTTTTTCATCAACTTTTCTTTTCCGTCATCACCTAATTCTGATCTGATGGCAATGGCGATCGTCGTTGTACTTACCGACCGATGATAAACGGTGAAAGAGGTACGAGGAGAACTCCGAATACGTACCTGCAACATCAATGGAAAGTTTAGTCGTGAATTGAGCTCGTCACGAGGAGACGAAACTGGACCGGAGAAGGTCTACAGTGTAATTAGCCAACGTGTGCAATATTTGCCGATTAGGACGAGGGTTCTCATTGCGATAACCGAACTTTGTAATTAAACGGCGAACACATCGCTTTTCGCAATAAATTAATTGTGCGCTTCAAGGAATCGAGGGAAAAGACTTCTGGTCCTCGAATCAAGGGGCTGGGCTATCGTGATCATGACATATTCTTCATTCGCTATTACCGATAATTGTGTCCTTTTCTCTCGGAAAGTCGACAAAAAAAATTTAAAAAAAAAACGGGGTAGATACTTCCGATCCTTTCACTAATTATTTCATCAGTACCTATCGCAACAACTCAATGATTGGCGAGTGAGGAGCGCTCGTAAGAAATGTCAAGTACGCGAATCGAAACAATTACGATTACGTTTCGCATTTCGCAGTGGTTAACGGAGTTACGAGTTTTTCCAGGCTTTCGGAGCTTGTAGAAAACCGGAAGTGAATCTCTCTCGTAGGTACCGTTGAACGAGCAACGTTTCACCGTCTTTCTTTCTTTCCTGCCCTGCCTCGTTCACGTCTTCCAGTTCTATCGACTTCGACTTCCTGCCTAATGACGAGACCGGCATAAAACTTTCGACACGACACGCGAGGCCAAGACGAAGTAACTTCTCCCTTATTATTGCCCAGCTTTTCCCATTGCAACCCACCCCCGAGCTCGGCCGACTTTTCAACCCTCTCGGATCGCTGCCTCACTCGTCTCTTCGTGCTTGTTACTCCGTCCACCTGACGTTTTCTTCTTTCCACCCATCAAAACAACGCAGAATCACGGGATTCCGTGCATGAAATACTTTCTCAAAGTGAGAAAAAAAAACGAAAAATATGAAGTTTCTCCTCGTACGTTTTAATTCTACAACTCCTCGTGATTCGAGGCCCTTTCTACGCTGATCAAAGATTCAACTCTGCCGGTAGGTACAGGCATTGCCAAATATTCGAAGAAGTTCCGATTTTTTATTAAGGGCTGTGCAAAAAAGTTCACCAGCCCGAGAAATGGAAATCGGAAAACAGAAAATCGTTAAAAATCTCGAAAGTTACATCAAGAGTGATACAAATACTCGTCCCTTGAATAATTCATACGCGTAAACCCTCGAAATCTCTTAAACAAAAACAATCAATATCGTCGAATGGCCCGAACGGCCAACTTCTAATTATTTTCATCTTTTCATCAGCGTTATTCGTGATTTTCTATTCATAAAACATCCCCAGCACGAACGCGTACCGTGCGAGAGTGACGGGTGAACGTTTATCGGGATTAATTCGTGATATTTATAGCTGCGAAAGTAGCTATCGACCGGATACAAGAGGGTGCGCTTACCCGCTAACTGGTCATTGTGCTTTCTATAAATGCATCGTCGGCATATCCAGCTGCGTGTTGTGCGCCAACGCCTCGTCTTGTATTTCGCTCGAAATTACTAATGCGCACCATTATAAATGTCCATACAAGGTCTACCAGTCGATTTATATAAGCGGTGAACGTGGGTGAACTCTCCATTTCTAGGAAAAAATGTCAAAAAAATTTAGCAGAAACACTTTTTTGCATTTTACCAGTCCAATGTTGTACTGTCGGCAAGAACTCGGGCATATTCGTAATTAGCGGAAAATTTTCGATCAAATACACCCTTTTAACACCTTTAAAACGGAAACAAAAATTTGTTGACCTCCACGGCCGACTTTTCCAGAATCTCAAAAATCACGATATTTCAAAAGTTCGTAGAGTAGGCTTCTCCTATGCGGTAGAGAATTATTTGGTGTGTTTGGAAAAGGTTTTTGTCTGACTTAAATAATGGCGTTGGATTTGTATCGATATCTCGCATAGGCTCCCGGGAAAGTCCAGTTGAAAAATGGCAAAAAAAGATGCAAAGGGCAAAAATTGGCAAAAATCGATGATCCAACTTTGAAATTCTGCCAAAAATCAAAAAATCATCAGATTTCAATGATTAAAAAAGCATTTTGAAGAGAAAATCATCACGAAGAGATTTAACACAGAGTGGGGTGCCCATTCCTAAAGGAAAAAAAGTTATCGATGATTTAGTGAAAAAACTTTTTTTCTCCAAAAATCGAAAAAAACTTTGGATTTTTAATTTTTTTTTTATAGGTCTATCACGATGTAATTTGATCCCCTGAACACGACTCTACCATTCATTTTTCCCAAAACCCAAAATTTTTGTGAAAATATCGTAAAAAACTTCTAAAAACACGAAAAACAGAGGGTCGAATATGTTTTTTTCGATTCTCAAATTGTTTTAAGGGACTGTCCATTCGAAAATTTTCAGCTAATTACGAATATCATCGAATTTTCGTAAATAGCACTGGATACAAAAAAAAATTGTGTTTGTTTGGGTTTGTTTGGGTTCAAAATTCACTCACCATGAATATCGTTGACAATCCTGAGAGGGTTAGAAACATTCATATTCAGTAGATATATTTTGTTGGGTTTTGAACGATTGAGAAAAAAAGTTGCTCTCTGGAGATGGAAGTACCCTTGAATTGAGGGTGCGAAATTAATTGAGGGGAATTAGATCTGCACACGTATGCACATACGGTGTCCCTCGGTATACTGGATCTCACCCTCGAATTCGTGTTATCCACGTATGCTAATGCAACCCCCTTAATTGAATTCTGTTTTCACTGTGCGTACACCAGGTAGATGTGGACGCAAGGACCGCCGACTGAATTTCATTTTGCTTCCACTATTTTTTTTATTTTTTATTCTATTTAGTTCAACGCGTACAATAATTCGGGACCTATTATCGCGCCGCCAGGCTGACTGTGCCAGCTCGAGTGTCCGAGCACGCGTTTTTTTTAATTTTTATCTTTTTATTCCGAAACTGCGTGGGAGACCGGGGGCGGTTGCGGTGGAAATATACAGGAATGCAAAAGTATGCCAATGCAACGGGGCTAATTCGATAACGTCAATTATTCCGGAGAGAATATTCGATTGTTGGAATATCGACGAATCGTTGACGGAAACGCGAGATTCGATTCGGGACACTAGAGAAAGAGAGAGACAGGGTGCGAAGAGGGAAAGGGAGGGAAGGCGGAGAGTGAAAAAAAGAAGGGCTAGCGGGAGAGAAATAGTAGAAAAATAAATAATTATCTCTACCCGATACGTGATTCTTTTCCCAAGTCTGTTTGTTTCAAACATCCGACCAAAGGTCAAGCCCGAACCCAAACAAGTCCTAATCGGATAAGAACCGCAGCGGTTGTAGGAGTGCTTCCTCGTTTCCAAAAACGCATGAAAACTTCCGTCGCGGGTCCTGTGCATTTTCCTGGGAGATTAAGACCGGAGTAACAATCGCAACGACATCGGACCTTGAAGAGGGGCTTCGTAATTTCGAAATTCGAATTGGCTAGCGAGAACACACGAGGTGAAACCGTAGGTCTGTCCGGAGTCCGGGACGGACTCTCCGTTGGAATCGGTTCGCGGGATTGTCCGTCTGGCCAGCAGGACCCGTTGTTCGTTGGGGATGAAGACCCCCAAAACTTGATTCAACGGTACCGAGTTGGATGGTATCCCAAGTGAAATCACGAGCACTGAGACAGCAAGGATTCTCTTTGTTCCTCGCCGCTCAATTGGATCGCAGCCCCATAAGAAATCCTGATTCCATCCGATCGAATCGTCACATTATCGAACCAACTTCCACTCGACGACGTCGTTGTCTATTTTCCAAAAATGATAATCGTTATCTTCGAACTGGGCTATCGGAGAGTCGATGACCTTTTGCGGAAGATCCTTCCGAACTTTCGGACTGGATCGAAGCGAACCCAAAGAAACCCCGACGAGCCACGACGAACCCAAACAAATGGAAAAGAGCAACCGAGAAAGAGGCAAAACAAAAAAAAGTCCCGGTTGAACGATCCGGCGAATGCAGAAGAGCGTGAGAATCGTGTACGAAGGAAACGGGGGATGAAGCCACGAGGTAGACGCGGAAGAGCAAGAAACACGACAGTCGATATTCCCTGGCGACTTGCCCACTTCGACCCTCTTTTTTTTCTTCGTCGACTCGAATACGAGCAGCTATTTTTTCATGCCACGTCGTGCACCGACTTCATTCCATTATACTACTTTTTTGGAGGCCTTCTCCATCCCTCCACTGTCGACTGAATAAAAGGGGTGTCGAGGCTTCCGAAACGAAGACGTCATTTGGCACGTTCGACAGCTATCGTTACCGAAATTTTCACGATATTTCAAATCTCATCTTTGATATATACCTGCCCCTCATGAAAAAAAGCAATAATTATTATTTATGGTCGTACCTCCCATTACTGGGTAACAGCGAGAGTCCTTTTTTCATCGGACATCTAATTACCACGGGAAAAGGGTCGCCGTCAACGACACTGACGTTTCGAAGGGCACGCTCGATTTTGGTCCAGAACCTGCACGAATTCCTTTGAACTCGGCGCAGTCACCGGAGGATCTTTCGATCGACAATCGATAGTAGGAGCCACAGGGTCCTCAAAGCCCTTTGCCAATCGTTGAGCGAGTCCGTTGTTCCCTCATTCCCACCACGACGGTGCACGTCCTCGGAGTCTTCTCGTCTCCCTCCGTGTTCTCCAGGAAGAGAACTTGGAGCGTCTTGTACCCAGAGACGTACCTCCGATAAACCAACGTCGTTACCCTCTTCTTCTCCAGTAGTTGCGCCCAGCAGTTTCTAACAATCGCCATTGTTCTTTCAGCTCGCCGGTCCCTCGTTGAATGTCTTCCATCCCCTCTCCCCGCGCTCCATTCCCCGAAGATTTTACCGAAGAGGAACAAGCGATCGAAATAAGAAGGAAGATACGAAAACAAAGACAATCCCGCGAGTGTATCGTGGCACGGGTGGTAGTGTCTGTGCGAAAAAACGATCGAGACGGGAAACATGGGCTTGCATAATAAAATTGTGGCGGCTTTGTTTCCTCGCTCGGTAGCTCTTTATGCCAAACTCGACCAATTCTGCCGTCTCTATTTTCCCATCGTCGGCTCTTCGTCATGAGTATTCGACGCTCGTTTCTGCGGCTGCCTTAAACTTGTAGATAACTAACTATCGCTGAACGAAGACACCCCGATGAATCAACGATCGAGCCAGTCACGAAAAGACGATACCGTCCTCCTCGAGGTGCTTCCACGGATGGAGAAAGAGCCAAGCCGAGAGGCCAAGGCAGATTGGACGAAGCGACCGATGAGAAAAGCTCGGGTGGGTAAGAGCGTAACGAATGCGCGGTAAGACGCGTCGGAGCGCACGGTTGTCGCGCGAGTGGCCATGCGCGATACTCATTAGGGGCTCTAGGACCCTCGTACCTCTCCGGCTGGATAATTAATGAAGGAGACTACGGGCAAAGAACAGTGGGCCAAGAGGACTGCCTACGCGACGATGCACATTCATCTTCACACGCGCGAACCTCGAACCTGACCGAGTCACCGGCCTCCGGAAAAATCTCCACCCGGATTGTCTCGTGCTTGGGACCAACTTTTGCCTCGACAGCCAGACGTCTTCGATCCGGTTCTCCATTTTGCCATTTTTCGATTAGGCTTCCTTCGGTTGAACCTGGAAGTCTTCGTGAGTCCAAAATTCGTCGTACCTCTCGATAAATAACTCCAGAGGTTTATCCTGGACGCCGTTGAATTTCGGTGAACCCACCAAAGCCTCGCGACATAACTCAAAGATCCCTTTCCAGTGTTCTTCTCGAGGCGCCGGGAAGGGAAACGGACAGCTGCGGGTGAAGAAGGTTCCAGCTGGAAAACTCCTGGCGCCATAAACAATTCAGGAAAGTTCGATTATGAAAGTTTTAAACGGATACGCGGTAGCCGAGATCCGGAATCATGACGCATACCTTCCACCACCGGCCCCGATTATGTAACTTGGGTATCGCGCGCTAGTACAATGAAACCCTCGTATGTTTGGTGCAATGCCCAGAGGTTGGACAGGTTTGTACACTCCGAGTTAACCGAGATGATGGCGGGCCGAAATCGGGGGGGGTTTCAAGAGGTATTGGAACGGGTGTCAAGCGAGCTGTTAAAACTTTTATGAGGGTGACCCGTTTGCAAGAGCGAATAATCTCTGCGGACTTTGGCCTGTCACTGATTTCGAAAGAGGAACGCTGCTTCGGTGATCCATATTCCTGATAGAGATTCCATTCTTTCTGGAATTGGATAAGGGTGCGCGTCTCCTATATCCGAGAACGTCGTTCTTTCTCGACTAATCGGATCAGCAATTTTTACGGGTGCATGCAAAAAGTCGCTCTCCGGTCAGACTGCAAAGTCGAGTGGTTTCGGTGATAGTGTACTCGCTGGAGGCTCCGCGTCATCCATTGTGATCAGCGTTTGCTCCGTATCGTCCAGAATTCTCACAGATCGCTTTGAAAATTGAGAGACCGGGATGAATGGAGGTTTACAAAATGAGGGTTACCAACGAAAAGATCCACCATCGCGCCAAAGCTTTCTCGATAACATCGACAGGTTTCAAGCTGTTCTCGAAAGATTAATCATCCGAAGGAAAAGCGGAAAGACCGTCACCGTCGAGGATTTGGGTGGCCAGGTCCCTCATTGATCTCGCCACGTATGAACTGGAAGGAATTACATAGATCTTGGAAGACGTACGAGGCTGTTTGGTCTCGTAAACGAATTCTCAACGACCGTAACTCAAGCTGAATCGCGTGACGCCCCCGGGACAACGTACGAGAGGTACATTAAAGCAAAGACCGAGCTGAGGAAACGAACGAAAAGGACGAGGTGGCGCGAGGTGGAGGGACAGGGTTGAAGGGATTATTAAGTCACCCGGTTGGTCCTAGCTGCCAGACAGCCCTGGCTTCTCCCGTATCGCGGATCGCGTCGCCGGCTCGTAATTCACATCGGGCGACACGTGGCCAGAGTTTACTCCCCTGGGTAACACTAAAGAACTGGCCCGGCTTCGTACACACTGTGTAACCGTGCTTATTGCATCCGAGACACCCCCACCTACCCTGGCCTTCTGAAAAGCGAGCGGTACTTTGGCTGGTGATTATTAAGGAACTCGCGCTCTCTCACTTTCTCTCTCTCTCTCTCTCTCTCCCTCTTCGTGGAACGACTGGTCCAACTAGCTGGTGCAAAAACTATTTGCAAAAGACAAAGAGAAACTTGGGTCTTTTGTCTTCATCTTCAGTGAGGGTGACTTTTGACACGATAGTTGGCCGCTGGGGGGCGTTGCGTTATATGAGGTTTCGAGGCTCGGAAACCCAAAGAAAAACAACCTCGAACAATCCTACATTGCGGTTTCGATAGTAAAATCGACGAAACTATTGTTAAAACTTGGAGATGTTGACAATTGAGACGCAAACTTCACAGAAGTGCGTTTGATGCAATAGTCGGTGCGTGAAGGGGGGCTCCAGGAGGTTTCCAGGCTCGATGACCTTCGATGAAGACCCAAGACGAATTACCGAGCATCGAGTATTCGAATGCGCCATTGCGTCGTCCGACGGAATCGGGAGTCAGGAATAATCCAGCCTCTTCCACCAAACCAGGCGTTCATTCGGATTTTCATTGGCGCCTATCCCGGTTATATCTTCTCCCGCTTGGATGGGAGTCCTTCCACCTCCGTGGTTCAACTTCCTGAGATCGCGTCTATGCCGGAGCGATTCCAAACCAACCTATGTATATCAGCGGATAGATGAAGGAAGCGGCCTCGAATCGAGCTCCGAGGAAGCCACTCGTCCCCTCCCCTTCGTTCCTCATTCTCTTGATAAGAATTAGCATATACAAACGTCACGGCTGCCTTTTAGAATATGCAGACACCGAGATCACTTCTTGACTCCTGGATAAAAGCAGATTCTTGCTCTTCCAACCAAAGCCGCCTCTCCTCTTCCTTGCCCGTCCCTTCAACCCTCCGGTTCTTCTGATCTCTTCCATCCTCCAAACTTCTTCTTTTTCTTCTCCTTCTCCTTGTCCTTCTCCCTTCTTCTGCCCTTTTCAACCGCATAATTCCTGGTGATGAGACTCGATGATTTTTCTCGTAATTTCATATTCGTCGAGAGGCCTCGTCCGTTTCGTTGTTTGTTCGTCAAGTTCAACCAGGAACAATCGGCCGAGTCCAAGTTCCGAGGAGACCCTTCGACCTAGGAACCCTTAGAAAACCTCTTCGCGATCGCGTACCTTCGACTTTCTTTATACGAATTCACCGTCTGGTCTTCCGGAAGAGGAGAGATTCTTGAATTGAACAAAGAAGGAACCCAAGGGCTGGAACTAAGGGCGGGGGGCCGAGACGGGGTGGGGCTTCGAGTCTGGAGGTTTCGAAGGAAGACGAAGATACGTTCATTGTCAGACGTGGCTCCAAGGGTCGTACACAGGGCCAAGGGTGTGCGAGGCATTCCCGGGGGATCGAAGATATAGCGAATGACGAGAGTGCGAAGTAGCGGGCACATTTTTTTTCCTTTATTTTTTCATGCCCCTTTCCTCCTATTTTCCTCTTCTTTTTTCTCTCGCCGCGAAAGGATGAGACGAGTTTTACCGGGACTACCAGTGAATCGAATGAATAGGGTTGAAACAAATGGAGGATGAGAGCCACCCGAATGACAGTGAGGAGGCTCACGAGGGGAGAGGTCGGGAGAGGGACGAAGAGGAGAGTGAAAAGCAGTAGTCGAGGAATCTCGACCGACTTCGTCACTCTCTTATCGTACCGTAATAGAAAGAATAACGTCGAACCTTGATAGGACTGGAGAGGCTTGGATCAAGAGAACGAAAGATAGAAGAGAATTGAAAAGTGATAAGGGACGAGGGAAGGCGAAGCGAGAGGGAGGAATGAAACTTTGGAGAAAACGAAATGCCTTCTTTCTCCATTACTGCAACGAATTTCAATCCTACAATGAGGCGCTTTGTTTCCTCAGAAATGTCAAAGAGTGCCATTGCACCAAAATATATATACAGACATATTCAATTATTTACGCTGATTCCTGAATTCTGAAATAAGTATTTTCTCGAAATGTTACCGTTATAGAAATTGTGGCGTGTTTACGTTCAAACGTATCGTGCCTTTAAAAACGTCACCAACAAGGATTCCAAACTCAAAGAGACCCAACAAAAAATTCTCCAACGCGTTGCGTCGAAATACTTGCTCAAAATGTCCGAATGAAAAATATCACGGTGTACGGAGTCCCAAGCTTACTCCCTCCACCCTTCAATGTCAATAACAGTTTCCAATTAAACAAAAAAAAAAACTCACGAGCCTACCGTCCATAAATATCAATGTTCGGGACGTTATCTACACGATTGTCAACTTATCCGTCGGTGTGACAAGAGTACCGCGTTACAAAAATGTAAAAATGATACTGTATAAATTGAAACGAACGGTCATCCGGCTGATGGCACTTGTCCCCTAATCGACAATCAGTAGTCCCATCTCCTGGTATGAAAATTTACCCGGTCAACAACGGTATGTCCAACTTCCTGTTGGACCATGTCCCGTCAACGAAATCCAAACCCAAAAGAATGAGGAGAATCGTTAGACGGGTAAGATCGAGTCGGAGGGAAGAGGGGCATTCGGAAAACAGCAACCCTCTCGCTCCCATCGCATATTCGTGGCTCTCTTATTAGAAACTACATTGCGGTTCTTCTAATTAAATTACAAAGCGAAGTATTACTGCTCCCGCTGCCCCCACCTCCTCCCCGTTCCCGTTGGAACGGGAGATGATGCTGGCTCCGTGGTCGGAACTCGTGAGCGCTTTCCTCGGGGGTTGCGAGCTCGCAGCCTTCGTCGAGCCTGCCAAGGATATGAATCTCGCGTTAGTGTATGGGTTACGGCCGTTTGAACCGAGCAGGCTAACCAGCCGCATTCGTGAAGGGAAAGAGAGACCAACGCGAGGGGCGAGGGGAGCTCTTTGAAACGAGAAGAGGGAAAGAGGACGGAAGAGGAGAGGAAGGTGCATTAAGGGATGGGGCGAACGATGCGCCGCCAGGATAAACGTATAGACTCACCCCTTATATATATATATATGTATGTACAACTGAATGATGAGGTTGTGCAGATACGAGTTGTATGATTTGTTGAAGAGGATGAGAACTGCTCGAACATGAAACAATGCGGGATGAACGACCCCCGCGTCGTCCGCGTGCAGGACGAAAGAGAAGAGTGGCCGGAGCGAAGGGAGTCGGGTGCGTTATAGAAATCGTGGACGCTCATGCCCCTAGATATATATACATATATATATATTTGAGTGCCTATATATATGTATATATGTTTTAATATATAGGTATATCAATGGAGGCGCAAGCGAAATGACATTGCGCTAGTCCTCGGCGTGGCAGTTTTCGAGTGCACCCTCCCGCACCCCCGTACCAGTACCAGCCTTCCGACCGCCCTTCGTAAATACACGTCGTACATATACACACTTCTCGTTTTCCATTGACCCCCCCCCCCCCTCTTTCTCGTTCTCTCTCTCTCGCTCTCGCTCTCGTTCCGTCGTCCCCCGTTCTCCAGAGTCGAACCGATCCCGAGCGAAAACATTTTTCCACGATGCTAGACCCAGTTTCAAATGCCCGCTGATCCGTTCGCGGACAGCTTTTGTTTCGCTACTTCCAGTTTGTTTATTCGCTTCTTTCGTTTTTCTTTTTTTTTTTTTTTTGCTTTATTTGGCTCCCGCCCTTTGGGTCTTTCTGGGGTTCGCCGTTGGTACCAGGGCAGCAGCGATGTTTGGGCGGATAATGGTAATAGTGACGATAATAAGATAATACAATATAAGTTGCTACAGCAACGAAAATCTTCAGGCTCGTACGTTGATCAATCACGCCTGAATGGGACAATGAGAACTGGATAACATTTTGCATGCGGGTGGATACCGTGGACCGGGAATAACAGGTTGACTGGTTCGAGTCGCGGTCGATCAGGCAGCTCTCGTGGGACGCGATTAAATCGAGCGTCGAGTATATCCGAATGTGTGTACGCGTTTGTATTTTGGTGAGCATTCCCACAGCTCCGTGATAAAGGAAAGAATCTCAAAAAATCGGTCCGTTTATTTTTCTTGACTCGAGAAACGTTCTCTTTCAAAGTTCCAATTGACGTCAAAGTCATTGAATTTGGGATACTCGTAATTTATGAATGTCGAGAAAGGAGTCTCCACAGATGTGCCGTATGAATATCGAAGCGACGATATTCCGGTCAGTGGAGGCGGCGAGCGTGGCGAGCCGGGCTTTTCAACTTTAAAGTGGCCTCTCTTCCACTAGAAACGAGGCACTCGCGCGACTCGTCCCGAGCACTATAAAACCGAGTTGAACATTCTATAAAACACGCGGGACTGTTATACACCCGGACGAATGCACCTCGGTCGTTTCGGCACGCACTAAAAATCCCTTTTCCTCCCGTAGCCCCCGTAAGCTTTGCCGCGGTACACGGGTGCGCGCCGTCGGTGACTACCACGCGCGGCCCTCCTCGCTACAAGCGTTTCTACTTCGCGGCACACTCGCCGCTGTCAGAATCATGCGATTATATTTATGTGGGTTTGCCCCCCCCCCCCCCCCTGCCCCCGTGGTTCCTTTTTTTCTCCCTTAAGAGGTTGCTCCGAGCTTCTATTTTTTTCCTCACTTTTCATCGCGGAGAAAATTATATTTCTTTTTCCTCTTCTCAAAGTGAAAAACGGGTTGAAAAAGATCGGCGAGGTCGAGACGATTTGGAGCAACCTATATCCAGCTGTAGCTTTTCGTAGCGTCGGCCCAAGAATGTTTTAATTACGAGCGACACCGAAGCATCGCCCTTCACCCCGAATGCCCGTCGTACATATTCCAACGGAGGCTCAAAGCCTTCGGAACGTCGAGGGTTCCACCCCGCCCCGCCCCCCGCGACCACCGTCTGATGCGGTAATTCGCATGCACTTTGACTGCAATCGGCAAACATACCTGCGTTGACAAACTCCGCGAAGCTTCGACGTAGGCGTACACGCTGTCTCCCGTATATAAAATAGACGGTTCGTACGTGTACGCGAGGGGGTTGCTTCGTCTATTCGCTCTCGGCTCTGCTACGGACGATCGTTGAAGGCTCGAGGGCCCCGTACGGTACGATACCTCGGTGCGATCGCCCCAAATATTATATTTGACCCACAGTCGATTTTTTCAATTTTCAATTATTTCTGCGTTGAATAATAATAGTAATGATAATGACGTTTTGAAAAATGAAAAACATGCTCATGATTATTTCTTACAAATAAAATGTTATGCTATATTTACATACAATTGAATCAAACTTGCGATCATACCCGACTAGAAATCGAGATACGTGGTTGAACAAGACTGGATCCGACACACCGTATTTTGTGATGCAGCACTGATCCAGTTACTGGATCAGCTCTCTATCGGGCGTGAAGCGCTTTTTTGCATCCGGCTCTGACTACTCTTGCCCCTACGGTGTAGATAAAGCCTGGATGCGGTTTGCCGGAATCGGCAATCAGGCTCACTTCAGGGAGCCTGATCACGGCCCCGTGCGATGAGAAATGCTTTATGTGACTCGGCCTGGACTAGATTTTCAGTTATGAGCCAGATCAAGTACTCTGCCACCTACCGCCGACATTATTGAAAGAAAAAAGAATAATCCCAGGCTTATAAGTTTGGTATTATTTATTTATTTTTTTTCGTATCGATATATCGACACGAAAAAGAATTGGCGCATTGGGTCTTATGTGGTGTCTCATTGGGTCTCATATGTGGTCTTTTTTGGATCACAGTATTTTTCTGAAACAGATAAAACATCTCTGAACTTTTATCCTGCCTAATTAAATTTGTCCCCTAAGATGGAATCGAACCTACGACCTATTATTCTAAAGTTGTCCGCGCTAACTACTAGGCTATCCTGATTGTTGAGAATATCTTACATGAATTTGACATATATTGCTCTCATATTTATTACTATAAAACTGTATATGTTTTGCTATGAATCACGTTACAATTATGCCCATACAACAGTAAATATTGATGGCTTTACAGCAATGTTACCATTTCTACAAAATCCGCAAGTATAGAAAACATTATTCGCCCTTGCGCAACAGCAAGGTTGCAACCGGCGAGCGTAAAAGGATACATAGAAGCACGTGGATATTTCGCGGGACAAAAGAATCGCGACAATCCTTTCGATTCATCTCGTTTCGTAGAATTTGTATTTTGTACAATCGTAGACTCAGCGTCTAGGCTGCAACTGTCATGAAAATAGGTTAGGTGAGCACCGTGCACGCTCATTTTTGCTCGACAATTTACTGATCCGGCGGACAACCAGCGCAGACCAGGCATGCACTGTGAAGTGTATTATAAAAGTTAACTGTATGAAATGAAATTTAAACGAGTCGTGCGCATTTTCGCGTTGAAAATTTGATAAATTTCGGGCAACACCCCGAGTGGCAATTTCTTCGCAATTATACGACAGTTTTATTCACACGGGCCACGCTTCCGAGAAAAATGAATGGCCCTGGCAATACTATTTTTCAAATTTCCTTCGTGTATCTTTTCTCCTCTCCGGAGCGGGCCACGTTTTTTTGGCAGAGTTCCGAACAGTCCGAAAAAGAGAGAGCGAGGTGGCGGGGGGGGATACATCGAGCACGATCAGCGTCAAGGGACTCGTTAATTGTTCAAAAATCGTCGCACACGATTTCCTCGCAAGGTTTATTTCAGTACTTCTTTTTCTTTTAAAATGATTTCTTCCGTCTATTTTTCTTCTAAGATTCTCCCGATGCTGTTAAAGCTGTCAGACTACATTCCGTAGCGGCTCGACGTTTCCCCTTTCCCGACGTGAAAACGATTAATCGTCTCGGGCCCTAAAATTAGTCGCCGCTGACAGCATCCCCCACTACGAGTCTCTTCTCCTTCACATATACTTTATTTATTCTCGTTCGTTCCTTGGCGATGAAAATTTTTCAGACGCGGCGCGTGTCAAAGTTTTACGCGCGTTAGAATCGTGAATTTATCGAAAGATAATCGTGGATCGGGACGAAGCGTTCGATACTCGCCAACTTGTTTGCTTCAACTGGATTTCAATGACAACAAGTAATAATAAGACGAAGAGCAATAACAATCGTGAATAATACCCGTTGAGGAATCGTCAAGAGTGGCAATGCAAATCGGATAACGTTAAGTAGGTACGCAGTCATGATGAAGTTTCGAACAAAAGGTTGACGGGAGCTCGCGGATGTTTTTTCACTCGTGCAGGGTGCACTCCTTCCGCGCCTCACAAACGAGTACGGAGAAGCGGGATCTCGGAGAGATTCTCACCTCGTGATTTATGAGCACGTTGATGCGCGGTATCAGTGACCGATGGTTGGAACAAGTTCAAGATAGAGATCGGTGCCGCCCCGCGCGTAACAAATGTACGAATGCAAATTGTCGAGTGTGGGTACGCCAAGTAGGTACCACGGTTGAGCGAAGGTGCGACGGAGAGAGAGGGATAACCGAAGGACGAGGACGGCCGGGGAGGTTGCGGCTCTCTGCGGGGGAGGTTGGAACATTTAGCGCGGGAGGGCCAAGATATCGCGTAGGTAAACTGACAAAGCGACGTAATCACGATCCTTGACGGGCAATTAGTTAGAACCCTTGCCGAGCACGACTTGATTACGTCAATTTTTCCTCGGCACACCGGAAACACACTGACTCGCGCCCTCTCGCCGCACAATCGACAAACCTTGGGGGATTGTCGAGGGTGAGCGTGCCTCTGAAAATAAAGGAACGAGGAGAAACGGAGGAGAGATCGACTTCTTTACGACGATCGGGGCCTCGTCGCCACGGACCGCGACTCTCGCGAACTGGATACTCTTGACTGCTCGCGATTACTCACGGTCGACGAGAACTCGGTTTAATCGCCCGAAACGATTTGACGCATAAAAAAAAGCATACCTTTCATTTTGATCTCCAGAGACACTTTCAAAGAAACCAAAGTCCCCGGAAAAATAAAGCGAAATCCGTAAGCTTCGGTTCGCTACCGTTCGCAGGCTCGCCGCAATCACGACGGCTTCATCGATGTCGAAAAAGGAAAAAGAAGGAAAAAATCGGGGATAAGCGCGAGTGCGTCATCCTGGCGATTATTGCCACCTCTCACAGCCCAGTTTTTTTTGTATTTACCGATCGAGCACCTTGTTTGCCGTCGTTCCACGAGAGGGACGGAGAGAGAGAGCGGTATTCCCGTACTCGGGTTGTATCTTGCGGAGCTGCCGGCGTGTATATCACGAGCCGGGCTTTTAATTGCTTCCGTTTGGAGCCCGGCTTTTCCCTCAGCATTTTTCAGCCGACGCTTCACACCGGTACCTTCCTTCGTGTCTACTTTACCACGATACAGGCACAGAAGTTTTACTCTGCCGTTCGTATTTATGCGAACCGTTTCTATCGAGAGGTGTTTTCACATCTCGGCTATATTTTGTCACCTGGCTTCTCGTCACTTTTCCCGTAGGATGTCGGTCGATCGAAATCCCTATTTCTTCCTGTCGGTTCCTGTCTTTCTCGTTTTCCTTCTCTCGTTCCAGTCCTCGATCGGTTCATTCGCTTTGCAGTGCAGCCTCCCCGACCTACCCTCTCTTCTTTATTACACTTCATACGACCAAACAAACCCAAACAAAAGTTAAGTGCAACATTGCAGAGTCATTGGTACAATTGCAGATTCCAGGATCGTACATTAAATTCGTAGGGTGTCATTCGTATTTCTGTGTCAATAATTTTCACAGTAATAAAGGGATTCATTACGATTATGTTGCATCTCGTATACAATAATCCCCGTCCCTCTTTCCGTCGCAACCGCCTTGCCCTCACCCATCGCCCGAGAGCTCCCGGTCTTTTTCTCCCCAGGAGCGCTATTACGAATCGAATCCCTCTCGACGCATCGTTCATCGTAAATCTCGAGTTTCCATTACTCGACGGAACGCGCGTAGAGCCTGTGTGTTGTACCGTCGCGTCGACGGGACCGAGAGGGGTTCGTCCTTCTCTTGCTAAAAGAGGAGGATGAACAATAAAAAACGATTCGAGATGAAACTTGGATTTCTTCTCGAAGCAATTTCCGTCACAAAGAGTTTACCGGGGCGGGCGATCGCACTCGTTGATCTTCGCGTAGCGTGTATGGCCTCGGCATCCTCGCGGCGCTTCGTATACGCAACATTTTCGTCGCTCCGCGAATGCCACCGGCGCTTTCCCGATAAACTCCCGAGAAACCCCAAACTACCGAGCGTTTTATTTTTCACCACGATGGGCGCCGCTTGTTTATTCATTGTCCCAAGCGAGCAACATTTGTTATCATCGAAGAGGAATTCGTTTGAGTTTGTCTTGCGCACATTTTATTATTATCACCATCGCTGCTGTTACATCAACATTAATTGATGCAGCAATTAATGCTTCCAAACATCTTCCATTGACATATCAATCGGCACGTAACAGTAGGTAATGAGCCTGCAGAAATGCATCTGATGCATAAGTGTATTATATATGGCGGAATGTGAGTTAGATAGACATACGTGTACACGAAGATGCGTACGGGGTGCTCCACGACGGAACGTCATCCGTGAATTCGACGGATGACGTTCCGTCGTCGGAAACCCGGTATATATGGAAAAGCAAAGCCAACAGCAGCTGCCGTCAGTGAGGACAACATTGGCCTCCCGTTGACCTCTCCGCCCTGGGCATCGTGCCCCCTTACCGATCCGCACTAATAAGAGCTGGAATCTGTCAAACGATTACCGTGTGATTGCCCTTCGAGTCGGTCTATTCATCTTTGATCCACATAGACGAATAACGGTGCGGCCACCGTAATACATACTCCGTATATACGCATCGAGGGAGAGACAATGTTGGAGACATTCCGAGGCTCCCTCATCCCGAAGATCCTCGTCCTCGTCGTCAACGCCGCGATGAAACAACGGGTCCAAAATATTCCTCTTTACACGTGTATATATTATTTTCAACACAGCCTGTTTTTATTCATAACGGTACGCAATGCGAAAAATCATTGTTTCTCATTTGTCTCTTCGAATTTCAACGATTGAGACCGATAATTCGAGGAAAGGTCGGGAGTTTGAGGCAACCGCGTTCGATAGCGCACGAGCGATATCTCGCGTCAACTTGACGCACTTCCGGTTCGCCTCGAGCTGCCACGTAATTTAGCTCCGGTTGTTCGCCTCTCGTCGTGCATGGAACGTTGCGCGCCTCGACCCTTCAAATTGTTTAGCGCTACGGCGTGTTATTCCCCCGCTTTAAAGGATCTAACGAACTGCGAAACGACGCTAATTGACCAAACTTTATACCTGTTTCGTAACGCTGATGCGTACGACCCGGAGTAAAACGAATTTCCCCGTTGAATTCTGACGAGGCGGGCAAACTCTGACGACGTATAAATTCGTCGGAGCTCGTAACTCCGAGTTCTTCGAGCCGGACGATCGTCCCGTCTCCAGCGTCACGTGTATCTACTATTTCCTTCCGAGGGAACAACACTTTTCCCCTCATTTTATTCCGATATTTCTTTCGTACTTTGTTTTATCATGATTTTTCAACGATTATTGCGTTTCATTGATTTCTAGGCTTTCTCTTGGTTTCGTTTGTACAATATAGGTATTTCTGATGTTTCGTCATTTTTTCCAATCGCGGTAACGCCTCAATTATTGACAGTTTTACCGTCCGAACGTATCGCTATGATTTCAACGAGGAATCCAGTCGCAATTAATTAAACAAGAACGCCTCTGACCGATTCTGTTTATAACCTTCGAGTCGTGTCTCTTTCCCCGGGGGAAATCGAGCTCAAGATACATCTAGAAACTGGAGAATCCTTCCAGGAAGTCTCCGAGGAGTCGATCTTCAGCTTCGCGCACGGATGTCCAATTTGGATGTTGAATTTTCAATTTTCCCCCAGGTCCAGCCCTCTCTGGTCCGAACAACTTGCCCAATTCATTCAAACGTCTCTAAGCTTCGAACATCCCCTTTGGCCGAAAATCGCGGCAAGAGTCCCGGTTAAGCCCGTGATCCTCGAGCCTTCGATATCCATCGGCTTCCCCGCCAGATCTCCTCAAAAGCCTCAAATTGCCGAGGCAGCCTCGTGCCCACCCCAAAATTGACGATTGACCCCGAAATACGCGAGTCGTCGAATTCCGCTCGTCGTCGCTCACGACGAGAAAACTGAGCCTCAACCGCCGGGGTTGTTTCGGTCGGGGGTTGGGGGAGGGAGTAATTCCGTGAATCGTCTTCCGTTCGCACGACGGCAGCCTTCCACCGTCGGGACGGAAGAACGGGCGGAAGGAAACGCTCGGAAGTTTCGTTCGAATTTAACCGGAAACGCGATTCGCGAGAACCGCAAGCAGGGAAACCGTCGCTCGAAGGGTCGAAAGAGCGACGGAGGACGGAGCGACGGAGTCTCGGATCATCGGGTCCGCACCGTACCCCTGTATACGAATATTGGGGCGCCCTTCTCGATTCGTAATTACAATTTGGACAAAGTTATGTCCGCGAATAGTCTCGCGACGCTTGATTCCGCATTAGGGACGAACGGGAGATTCGGCAGAACGAGAAGGGCTTTCGGGGATGATTGTCAGAGGGGGTTGTTAAGGGTGGCTCGGTGAGAGAGAGAGAGAGAGAGAGAGAGAGAGAGAGAGATGTGTCAAGTATTTAATCAGAGCCCCAGGGCCGAGTCTGCACGAGACAATGGATAGGGAGCATCCTTCCGGGGGTGGGCGCGTTCAGGGTAGGGGCTTGCTTCTGCCGGGCTTTCCCAACCCCTATAGCTATTCCGCTCTATGACTAGGGGCGCAATTATGTCGACCTCATTTCAGGACAGATTTACTCCTCTCTAACGCGCACGGGCATTGTCCTCGAGCCTCTTCTTGCCCTTCCATCCCAAACCTCCGACAACCCTTTCTCATCGTCTTCGTCTTATACTCCCCCAACTTCCCGCTCTCCTTCCGGCTCTCCCTCTGATTCTTCGAGTCCTGCGACGACTAAATCCGCATCTTATTTCACTTCCGGTTCTTCCCTCGCTCGGGCTTTATTTCCTCCTCTCCGTTGAATACCGCCGAGGCTATCTATCTCCTCGTTCGTCCGAAACCGGCCGGTCGCCACCTCTCGATCCTGCCGCGTCTTTTCCCTCCCTCCTGAGGGCTGCTCCGCCCCGTCGACCTCGGCAACTTTTGCAATTCGACCATCCCCCACGGTCCATCCGGCCTCCCGTCGACCCCCCGGAACGAAATAAAGAAACAGGGTCAAACCTCGAGAGCGGCCCGTCGACGATAAAACTGTGCAAATATATCCGGAATTTCGTGTTTACGAGCCTCCTTTGATCGAATCGTCGTATCTCAATTTCTAGCGCGTAATTCACGGAATTCCCGCGCCCATTTACAAGTGGAAAGCGAGCCCCAGCTCCTCCAGCGGTCTCCGACTCCTCTCGTCGCGACGAGTGACACGTTGACGAGCCGAGCCGCGTCGAACGAAAAAAATTCGTACACATTCGCGCTTTATTCTTTCATACGTCGAGAGCATAGAATTACGGGCGGAAAGGTAGGCGGAAAGAGGGAAAAAATGAAAGCCGGTAGTCGCGTATGGAACCAAGTATCGTACAAAGGGAAAAGGGCTCGGATGGAATTAGTGAATTTTCGTTTCTTCGTTTTTACAAAAAATTCTTCATAGTTTTTTTTTTTGTTTCTTTTTCATGCATTCTCGTCCGGTGAATTCGTACGAAATTCGTAGTCTCGTGATTACGGAGGCCCCACGGTGGATCCTATTTTTCTCAGTAGTTTAATATAATACGCAGTCGGCACGTATGAAGCGTAGACGCGAAGATGCATATTTTTATTTTTTATATGCGTCAGTTCGCACAGCTTTTCATGGAAGTGTATTCGTTAATGCGCACGTACACGTGTACCCGCGTGCGATCACACTTACGCGTTAAACCGTACGAGCTCACGCGGGTGAAAAAAAATTTTTCAAAAAAATGATAAATAAAAATCGCTCCCACCGAACGTGAGAATTCGTACTTCCCGCCTACTATTCGTTTCTTTCTCTCGTTTTTCGTGTTTCTCTCTCTGGTTTTTTCGCTTTTCAACGCGAGACGCTAGTTAAAAGGGAAAGGATAAAAAAAAGGAAAAACTTTACGGCAATTCCGTGTTTCGCAGCTTGCTAACGAATGTAGGTACATTCTTTTTCATCGTCCCTTCGGTAGGACCATTTTTTCTCGGGCCTATTTTCCCTTCCGCTACGCGATGAAAAATACGAAAAATGGAACGCGAGTGCCCGGTACATCCGAACGGAAGAACGGATCAATACTTTTTCGCGGAATAAAGCAATTTGTTTGGATTTTCAAATGGAACGGAATTTCACCGAAAACGAAAAGCTTTTTTTCGATTTTCTTTGGGTTTGTATTTTTCGTTACCCAAACGAATAGAAAAAATTGGTTTTCTTTACAGTTTATTTGACTTTTTAGTTTCGGTCGCGATACGTCGTTCGAAATAGCTGTATTGCAATGTTTCGCAATTTATTTTCCAGGAATTTCCAGAGGTTTCAAGGTTTTCGGGGCTGAAAAAACTTGTGAAAAAATATTCGACGAGGAAGGTTTTGGTTGGGAAAATCGAACGCGCGGGGAAACCTAACGAAACGATCGAGTAACTTGTGGCGGCGAAGAGGGTGGCTCGGGGTGGAGTTTGAGAGGACGACGAGAATTCATCCGTGCGAACGGAGACGAACTCGGAAACGTCCGGATCAGGAATCCGCCATACGTCATTGTCTGTCAATTATTTATGATTGGCGCCAATTTGTCCAATCAAGAATAAAGCCGCGACTCAGGACTACTTTTCGCCACCCACCCGCCCGGGTTCGGCAAACCTTGTCGTAAAAAACATTCTATATCGAGAACTATTACGTTTCGATGCCTTTCGAAGTTATTCTATTATCGTTTAAACAATTGTTATTGTTGAAAAAAAAGCATTCGTCACGAAGTTACGACGGAGCGGAGAATTGGGGCCAATTTTTCTACTTGCCCGTTAAACGAGAGTCCGACAATGAAAAAAAAATGTGGTCTTTTTCGCAGCTCGGTACTCTCTCGGCCACCCATCGCGCCAAGAATCCGCGCCTCCCAGAGATTTATTTCGAGCGGCAATTAGGCGACAGTCACTCAAACGTGGATGAAACACTCCAATTGTCATTATTATTATTGCTTCTATGATTAGCGACTCGCCGGGAAGTTTTTTTAACCCTTTTTTTGCCTTCGTCGCTCGGTCTCGTTTCCAGCTGTCCTCCCCGCTTACGGATCTTGCCTACCTCGTTCCACGGACCACCCACGATCAACCCCTAAAACCTCTCAGCTCCCTCTTTTTTTCTCTCCCCCTCTCTCTCTCCCTCGCTCTTGTACGCATAGATGGATTTTCGGTTCAACCCGAATTCGATCGATTTTTAATATACATTTTCGTCATTCTTCATTTTTTCATAATTTATTAATCAATCGATCAACGAGTCTCACGAATTTTCTGTACGTTTTTTTATGTGTATAGTTCGTAGCGGTTACTGTTTTTCTATTTTTTGTTGTTGTTTTTCATGAAAAAGAGTATGTAAAAAAGTGCATAAAAATTTGCAGAGATTTACGTGGAAACTCGGGGAGGTTGGAAAAGGAGGCGAAGGCACGTGCGTGTGCATAAACATATATGACTCACCAGTCACACGAGGGCAACGTTTCCGTCCTTCTCGAATCAGCCGCGTCCTCCCGAGGATCCGCCAGAGGATCTTGATTTTCCGCTCTCTTTCTCTCGCTATCTCTTTTTCCCCCGCGCTCCGGAAACACACACCGGAAGTATGAGGGTGGAGCACCAAGTTTCGCTCGTCGCTTCGCCTCGTCGGGGTTCGTTGGGTTTCGATTTCACGGAAGGGGTTCGGGTGGACGCGCACGGACTCCTCACTAGGATCCCATGAGTCTACTTCGCACCGTTCTCTCGCGCACTGCACACCGGCTGGCTCCCTTCAACCTTTTTCCATCCGATTGTTTTTTTCTCTCTTTATTTATTTCCTTCCCTTTTCGTTGCTCGCGTTCGCGGCACGAATTCACGCGCCAAGTCCGTCCTCTTTTTGGAAAAAGGTCTACGAGCCCCACAAGGGAAAGAGGAACGAAATCTCGATGAGGGAAAGAAATCAGAGGCTTCCGCTTTTCGAGTCCTTTTCGAGAATTTTCATATATTTGGAAATTCGAATTGGCCTTGGAATATTTCGTATCCCTGCAAATTTGATGGCTTCGAAATTTTTCTACCCCCGGCGCTGTGGTTACTTCGGTCCATGCGACATCTTTCAACGGTCAATATTCTTGATGAGTTTTTGCGGTGTTTGTACAGTTTTGACGCGACCAAACGTTTTTAAAGGAGCGACGTCATTCGAGTCCTGAGGCTCTCGAATCATTGACGTCCCCTGAGCTGGCCCGTTGCGACGAACCAAACGTCCCGACGATCCGTTCTGTCGAACGTGCAACGTCGAAGAACAGTCCGAAAGCTCCTCTCGTATAGGAAGGTCCTTCGCGCGAGCGGTTTCACCCTGCCTACGATATTTCTACACTCGTCTCTACCTTACTCGCTACTCCCTCCAATCCTCATCTTCAAACCTCATCGACGACACGTCCTTCGGAGCTCGGGCCTCGTCCAGCGGCGTCTTCTTCCGAGGACCAACGACACGCCCGGAGAGTCGTCGTTAGCGTCCCTCTCGCATCACCGAGACAACCCTCAAGGACGAGGACGAGGATCCAGGACCAGCTATCAGCCGAATCACGCGGTCCACGCGTAGCTCTCTTCGAGCCTCGAGGAACCTCTGGTCTCTTCGGCTTCTCCAGGAAATTTTCCCTCCTCGATCCTGATTCTAGGGCTAGTTTCTCCCGCACTGACTTTCCCACGAAGCCAAACGAGAACAGTGGTGAAAAAAGCAAGGGGAAAAATTGGTCTCTCAGTCCCAACCGAGTTCCATCGTGGAGGTCACCCCGGAGTGTTTTGAACGGTCGCTCATCGAAGCCCCGACCGATCTCCGGTCCAAGCTACTGTTCCTCGCTCGTTTCAGCCTCGATTCAAGTTCGAGCTCGGAAATTCTGCGGCCTCGTCGTCCCGTGTCTTTGGATAACGCCTGGTGATCTGAACGACCTTGCCTGATGACCTTGGTCCGGGAAACGCCGAGACATACGAAAAAAAAAATGCTATTCTCTTGCTGCCTGTACATGCGTGTGTTTGTCTTGTGTTTTTTTTTATTTTGTAGTTAATTTTTATTTTGTTGTTATGTCGATTCGCTGAGCCAACGTATAATTGTTTATCCGTACGTGTGTATACGTACGAGCTCGCGAAGGGTCAAGGAACACGTCCGTCCGCGAACCGTTCGCCAAACGCACTGAGGATTCCGCGACGGTTGCTGGTTCGCCGGTGACGTTCGCGGAGGTCCTCTCTCGCGCGCGCTCTCTCTCTCTCTCTCTCTCTCTGTCTCTCGCTCTCCGGGTCTCCCCGGACGGGCATGCGCCACGTACCCTTCCCGCTCTTCCTATGTATATATACACGCACACGCGCGAGTATATTTATAGATAAACGTATATATACTCTCGTATATAGACAGCTATAGGCGAGCAGGGCGCCTCCTCGCACCCATCCACCCCGGAACGAGTTGCCAGAGGGCTGTAGTAGGCTGCCCTCACCGAGGCAAAATTGCACCCTGCGCTCGCTACTGCTTTGACGGCGTTGACGATCCGCGCGGCACAACGAGAGGGGAGAGCTCCTCCGGCGCGACTACGGGTGCCGCGTGCCCTTCGATCCCGACCACCTCACCTCTTTCATCGTCCCCCGTAATTCAACTTTTTCAAAATTATCCCTTCTTGGCACTCCTATCGTTTGAGGTATTGGCCGAGGTGGATGGCTCGTCGAGGAGGCTGGAAAAATCCTTTGTGGATTTGCAAAGCAATTCGGAAATATCGTACGAGTCTCGAGGTGGATAAGTTCTCGAACGAATAGAGTTTCGAGCGCTCGCGTCGATCGAAGATTCGGAGAGAGAACGGCCGGGGGCCGATGCGAAGAATGGCCAGCCAACATTCGTAACAATTTCACGTTTGAAGCTTGCACCGGACGTAAAACGGGACACGTTTCCTGCCCCGAGATAATCATCCCGGACACGGCGAAACTCCGAACTTTACGCGAAACTTTCGATCCTCCTTCCCCTTAACGATCCGACGATTCCACGAACGACGGAAAATTCCTCTAATCGCAATTGCCGTCGTTCTTTCGTAGGAATCGCCAAAAAGCACGAAGCAAACGCGAAGAAACGAATTGTGGAAAAAGCTTGATTTTCCATTTTCAATGATTCGACGATTTCTGGCTTTTGAATTTTCGCGTCAAAATAATACAATAACGACGAATATTGAATTGTCGTCCGTACAAGGGTCAAAGAGTTGAGAAATATGAAAAGGCGACTGAGTTACTCGTGCCGAACCTGGGAAGCCCTAAATCTCCCGGCTCACTTGGCAAAATTAAGCGATTGGTTGCCAAGGTTATCCGGTCGCTCGTGAACAAGCCACGAAAACAAATGACTCCAAATTTTTAAGCGTTTTTTTCCGTATCGAAGGATTTATCGTCCCGAGTAAGGCCGAGTGATGAGAGACGGTGAAAGAAAAAGCGAAGCGGACACGTACGAGGAGAACGGAGAAAATAAAAAGCGACCGATAAAAAATTGCCATTTTTTAACGTGGCCCGAATATTCGTCGACCGTGTTTTTGAACCCCCTAGTATTAATTTGTCAATCCGAGGCCCAGGGAATTCGCGTTGCGCTTCCGTTCTGTTTGAAATTGTTTGATTCCGTTGGTCCTCGCCTCGTTGCGAGCAAGCTCGTTGCTTCGTTACCGTCGCCGGATACTAAATTTACTACGATTAGGTATCTCTGAATTCGTTTGTGCTTTTACGGCTTTGAGAACTTGAGGAGCATCGATAAAGTAGCCGGTTTACCCCTCGCGCTCCGCACTTTTGTATCGCGGCTCTTGTTACCTTGACAACAATGGAAAATAAATATCGCGCGTGTTGTTGCGGTAACGAGAAGCGATAAAAATAAAGTGTTGCTCGAGCGAGTAGCTACAATTTAGCGCCCTCCGCCGTGCTTCCTTCTTCTTTTATTTTATCACTTTTTTTCTGCTCGGTGTTTAATCGGGTGGTCCTCTATTCAGAAGCGTCGATTCATACATCTTCCTCGATTACCATATTCGCGTGTTATGCCTTCTCGAAATTGAACCTTTAATCCGAGTTTCGAGATAACCTTTGATTTTTCATTTACGGTCAATGAATATTTATGAAATATAATTTGAATCGATTGATTTTTTAAATGGAGTATTTCGCCTTTTGGGGAATTAAAAAAGTAATACAATACCATGTTGTACGAGAGGATAAATATTTTTTATTTTACACATTGGAGAATTTGGGCTGAGCCAATAAATAAAGGGTGGAACTTTAAGAAATTAATTGTAAGTCTCCCCCGAAAAAGGCTCCAGCGTGAAAAGAAATTGTGCCCCGCCTACGATTTCATAATTTAATCCGATATATTAAGGTTATCATTGTTATTATGACTTTTCCGTCGACTCGGCACTCCTCGGGCATTCGCGGGGTGAATGTCTTTCGTTTTTTTTCTTCGTACCCTCCGCTTTTCTGCTGTCGCTTTAAATCCTTCCCCTTCGTCTTTCCCTAGGCTCTGGATACTGATTCTTCCCCCCTGTATATGTCTGTCCACTTGGACTTATTTTGGCCCTTTGAAAAAATTTCTCGCAAGCATTACCCGATGGAATAACAAAGCCAATTGGCAGAGTGACGAAGCTTTTTACTCTCTTGTCGTCCATGAATTATTTATTATTTCGTGTCGATCATTCTCGTTAAATGAAAAAAGAACCTAACATTGATATAATCGGAATGGAAAATCGACGATAATAATTGATAAACGTTATTACGGAATGCTTCATTATCTAGCGATTATTACTAGTACAAGAATTTCACGGCAATTGTGAAATTCAACGGGACATTTTTCTTACTTTGAATACTATCCGCGCTCTCGTGAAAACTCACACAATTTTTCGAATTACCAAAAATGGTTATCCGAGATTGCATTTTTTTTCTCTCGTCTCATCCGTTCGATTTAAATTTTGTGCGACGCAACGGTTCTTTACGTTTTTTCTTTTTGTTGTTTTTTTCGCAACGATGCATTTTTTCGTCTTGGAAGAGTTCTCGAGTCTCGGCAGCCTCGCGGAGGGGAGACTTACGAGTCGCGGCGGTTTCTTCGCCGCTATAAGCGCACGGCAGACGAGCACACCAGCTCTAATAGGATTGCTAAAATTAATTACCCGCATTTCCATAAGCCCCTTCTCTTCGCAAACGTTTTCCCTTTCTTCTTTATTCGCGCCTCGCGCTTCATCCCTTCCCCCGTCCCGCCCTCGACTCGCGTTACAACTAAGAATTACGTAAACTTGGACGAGATACAACTCGATCATCGAGCAATAGAAGACCAACGGGATCACCCAATTTCGATAGCTGAAATATCATTCTTCATTATCATGGCCCATTTGAAATCTCCGATAAGTTCAGCAAACAAAACCGAATGAACAAATATCGAACGCTTCTCTTCTCAAATTTAAATAATGAGCCAACGATCGAACGAATAATCCGTCGATTGTGCCAAATCCCAACCACGTAAATGGCCAACACAGAGATACATTTTTCAAAGTACTACTGAATCGTTATTTAAAAAATAGCCAAAGTCGAAAATAATTTAGTGATGCACAGTTCTCGATGGAACAATGATACACGAATTATTTTCAAAAATTTCTAACCGAATAATTAGTCGGCCTTGGGATATAATATTTTCGAGTAATCGCGGTAGTCGTGTGACGACGGTGGTGAGAGTAACCTCTTGTGAGAGATAAATAAGTTCCGAGTGAAGGACATTTGGCCGTTCCATTAGGTTTAAGCAAGGGGTGACCGTGCGTCTATCTCTTCCGGACGACTCGTACAGGGGAACATTATCGAAAGATTGAAAGTCGATTGAGCGGGGTGGCCCAACGGGTCCGACGATCGCACGAGCGAGCTCTTCACTCTCGGGCTTTCCGCCGATGTCCTATGGCCTTTCAATACATACATATATATATAGTATCCGATCGAGTCTGTGAACCTGAATCGGCGGCACAATGGATCCAATGAAACGCATCATTATTGTTCGATTTCTCTCCCGCGTTTCGCTATCCGCTTTTCCTCAGCCCCCTTCCTCGGTCAACTTTCCTCGAGTCTGATGACACTGGCCTGGCCTGCGGTTCTCCCGCCTGGCTGAGCTCCTTCCTCCGAATCGCGACTCGCGCTTCTCGCGTATTTATTTTCTCTTCATTATAACGGTTCCCGTTGAAGAACCCCTGATAAAAGTGAAACGGGCACTCTCAGACATCGAACCTTCTCTCTATTATCATTATTATGATTACGAAATAATGATAACGTTGGAAGCAACAACGGGAACAATGATACAAAGTACCAACGATAGGTATCATTATTTTGGAAAAGAAGAAAAAGAGCTGTAGGAGGAAGATATTGAGCGAGAGAGGACGAAAAACAGCAGCGAGGAGAGGAGAAATAAAGGTAACGCCGAGTGACGGAAGGGAATGTAGCCAAGTCGAGCCGTCATTTAACGGATCGGCCGAAGCTCGCTCACAGCCCCCAGGATTCACAGACTCCCCCTGCCTTGCCCCAACTAGCTTTAACCTGTGCGTTTATTTTTCCATGCGTAATGAACTCCCTCTTTCGAATGCATCCGATCCTCCCTCTCGGTGCATCGATAGCCTCGACCAACCAGCCGTTCCCGTGTCGTTCCCGTGCCGTTCCCGTGCCGTTCCCGTGCCGTTCCCGTGCCGTTCCCCCATCCGGCTGCGCCCTCCGGAGCCCGTCTCGACTCGACGAACGACCCTCCGAACCCTTCTCCCCTCTCGCCCCTCGCCCTCGCCCTCGCCCTCGCCCTCGCCCTCGCCCTTGCACCATTCAACGAAACGCACTTTTGCAATTCGATGGTATTCCTCTCTGACGAGAACCGCCGCTTTTCTTTTTTCCTGACTGTTTTTTCGACGCCGCTACACCGAGGCCCCGATTTTGTTCCACACGTAGTAATAATAATATTGTATATACTCGTAAAAGTAAATATGCCGCGATGCATAACCTATAAAAGTGAGAATAACGATAATGACATCCAGGCAACTGAACAACGCGCGGAAAAGAGAGGAGGGGAGTTTGAAAATGCGAGATAGTAGTAATCGGGGTTCTGCCGTACTTCGTCCGGCTCCCTCCTCCTCTCTCATAGACAGCTTCGCCTCTGCGCTCTCGTCACACGCGCACAGATACACGTGTGCAGCCGTACACGCGTACACGTTGTAAATGAGAAGGGATCGTGATACCTTCGTTTTTTTTTTCGTAAAAAAGGTTTGTTGTCTCTATGCAACAGTTTTCACCGTGTGCAGAAATCACCCTGGGAATTTTACAACTCTGAACAAAGCTGCGATGCCCAATAACAATTGCGATGACATTTTCTGAGCACGAAGAACCAGCCTGTAGGAAACTAATATTACAGGTGTCAACGGGTACAGAAAACGGAACGAGGCTACGGCTCTCGAGGCCTCCTCTTTTATTTTTGGGATTACGAAACGATCCGCTCAAGTACCTTCCAACGAGTAGGTAGGTCATTTATTAATTACCGATTTATGATTTCTTGATTTTAATGAAGGTTCTATCGATTGAAATTGATGTATCAATTTTTCATGTAATTTCAATTACGTAATTAACTTTTATTCTGATTTTGAATAATGTACTTATTAATTATTCTGGCTTAATTGGTAATGAGACGAACAATCGTGAGACACAGGGTTAATATCGAAACGTATGGGTCGCGTTTAATCGGACCACCACCGGTGGTCCGATTTTGATCGAGGGCTGTCCGGGGTCCAGGTGCACGCGTGTCCCTTGGCCGATTGAGAAATCTCGGCCCGGCTTGTTAAACGACGAAGAAATAATATACGCTGGACGGAGAGAGCGTCGGTGCTGCCGCGTATCCCTTTGGAGTACGCTGTTTTCTTTTTGTCAACTTTTCCACCGCATCGTTGCTTCTCGGAGAACTTGAACTCGTCCCGCGGACGTACAGGTGCGCGAAGGAAAAAGAGTCTGCTCCCCAAATTATTTGCCAGACGAACACTTGCCGTGCATATTTATTACGAGTGTAATTACTCGGCAAATTCCGACGTTACCTACTTTCTTCTCCGTCGGTGGGATATATATGTGTAAAGAGTGATAAATTTGTATTGTTGTTCCAACATCGCGTTCTGTGTATTAGGGGAGGGGGGGGGGAGGAAAGCAAAGCACGAATAAACGCGTAGTCCGGAAGGACACGTGTCCAGATCCGATAGAGAGGAAATGACGTCGCACGCAATCGTCATTCGTAGGTGTCGGTGCACCGTTACGAGAGTATACGGCCGCGCTAATTATGGAATCTTGATTCTCCAGCGCGTGCAAGCTGGGTTGTACGAGCTGCTCGCTGCTGTTACGTGATTACGCTGCGCGCACTTGTTCCTTACTTTTCCATTCCTCCGCACGCGATTTTCCTTTCCCGCATTTTTTTACGCATTTTTTACCCGATAAATGACACACCTTTTGTGCAATTACCGGATATAAGGAGATGAGCTTTATGAAAAATGTAGGCATCGGAAACTACTCGTGCAAGGTAGGTTCACCAACGAATCGAATATACAGGGTGTCCCAGCTAAGAATGTCATCCGTGAAATGGGGGGTAGGGGGTGAAATTCTAAGACGATTGATATAAGATTGATAAGCACACCGACGAGCGGCAGTGTTCGCATGGTGGGGGTACCGCCCCTCCGGGAACTAGCACACGTGCGTGTCACCCACCGACGTTGGCCCGCCTCCGGGCGCGTCCGATTGGCTGCCGTAAAAAATTAATAATAATTCAGGGGTTGATCTGGGACCCAT
>JAPYZJ010002924.1:0-18472 GCA_030522765.1 Ophioninae sp. B BG-2022a | reverse complement strand
CGTAACGTAAATTGCCTCCGTAGCAAAAAAAAAAACAAACCCAAACAAAAAGGATGGAAAAATCCTTGAGGAAACAACACGCAAGTTCTATCAATTTTATACGCTATCCATCCACTCAAAAGACACGCTCTGCCAGCTCGTTGCCATCATTCGTGGGGAAAGAAAAAAAGGAGAAAAAAATAAAATAATAAAAATTGAAAAAATTCGATTTTCGAGAAATTTCGGTTGAACGAAAAATCGACGTTCACGGGACGCGGAGCGTGATCACTGTAAATTATTCATTACACTCACGTGATTTATCATAGATGAAAAAAAAAACAACAAAAAAAAAACAAAAATCAGAAACAAAAAGCAAAAAACGATAAATGAATAATCGATCGAGCAAAAGTTATCCTAGTGATATTAGACGAGTCGTTGCAATATTCGGAAGTGTTGAAGCGAACGTGCGAGAGACGAGGAAAAAAAATGAAAAATGAAAAAATATTTTTTCGATCGGGCACGCGAAAAAAAAAAGAAAAAAAAAAAAGATACTCAGCTCGCGAGAAAGAATCTCTCACGAATTGTAAATTATTTCGTTTCGATTGACACAACGAATAGAAAAAAGTGAGACATTGATATTATAAACAAACGCGAATGAAAAAGAAAAAAAAATAACAAAATGAAAATAATAATACAAAGCTTTGCGTAATTCAGCCGATCAATTTCAATTTAGGCCGCCATCGATCTTCGAGGGAAATTAAAAGAAAAAATGAAAAAACATTTTTAAAAGGTGATATCGAGTCCGAGATACGATTACGAGTTTGTTACGATAATAGAGATACGAGTATGCGGTTGAATACTCGAATTAAATGAAAAGCGTAGAAATCGGGTTGAAGTTTGCATCGTTGGAACGAAACGATCACTTTTTTTTCTCCATTTGTCCATTAGCTTTGATATTCAAAATTGTGTTTTGTAATTTCGAACAAACCCAAACGAATCCAAATCAACACACAAGAATCCCAACAAACCCAAACAAATCCATAGAAACTTTAACAAACCCACCAAAAACGCAAACCAACTCATAAAAATCCAAACAAATTCATAAAAACTTCAACAAACCCAAACAAATCCGCAAAAACTTCATCAAACCCAAACAAATCAATAAAAACTTCAACAAATCCACAAAAGCTTCACCAAACCCAAACAAATCCACAAAAACTTCATCAAACCCCCCAAAAAATTAATAATAACTTCAACAAACCCAAACAAATCCATAAAAAATTCATCAAACCCAAATACATCCATTAAAACTTCAGCAAACCCAAACAAATCCACAAAAACTTCATCAAACCCAAACAAATCCACAAAAACTTCACCAAACCCCAAAAAATCAATAATAATTTCAACAAAATCAAACAAACCCACAAAAACTTCATCAAACCCAAACAAATCCATAAAAACTTAAACAAACCCAAACAAATCCACAAAAACTTCAGCAAACCCAAACAAATCCAGAAAAACTTCAGAAAACCCAAACAAATCCATAAAAACTTCAACAAACCCCAACGAACCCAAAAAACCCAAAAAACCCAAACCCAAACCCAAACAAAAATACATTTCCCCAAACTTCAAGTAAACTTCGATAAAATAACGTTCGTTGCGCTCCAACGATGCGAGCACTGCCGAGCCATCGCGCAAAGTGTGATTTACGAGAAAGACTTTTGTGTACGACAGAAGAAATGCTGAACTACCGAACGAGGGTGTTTCGATCGCACGTGGATAACCTTAAGTAATAATAATAATAATAATAATAATAATAATAATAATAATAAATACGCTGTGCAATCGAGGGAAACTTTCGTTATTGATCGATGATAACTTTTAATGCTCCACGGACCAAACACGTTAATCCTACTCAAACGAACGAAATATTAATTGAAAAATCTTCATTAATCATATTTAGCTGCACTTATACTAGGCTGTGGCCCACATGTGAAAAATCCGCATTATTTACATGCTTTCACGTTGCGCATCGTTATATATATATATTTATATATATAAACCAATATTAGCTAATGAAATAATCATATTTATTATTATTCTTATTGTAATGAATACGAGACATCTATAAGGCACGATCGGCGAATCGTTGTATTATTTATATTTACATATTTCACGCCAATAGCAATTGTGATGACCCTAAACAAAAGAAGATAAAATGAATGTTATTCAAAATCACATCGAAACCTCAGTAAGTGTATTGAGCTGAGGCGAGCTATTTCGAATAAGGAAGAAAAGAAGAAATAGTGTTTCGTCGTATTTCAATAACGAGCCGATGTTAATCGATTTTTTGTTATAAGACGGATTTCCTGTTGGTTGCAAAGTTTTGCAATTTTTAGTGAATTTTAATGAGTTTTATTGAATTTTAATGAATTTATTGAATTTATTGAATTTTAATGATTTTAATGAATTTTAATGAATTTTATTGAATTTTAATGAATTTTATTGAATTTCGTTATTAAATCAATAACTTAAATAAACCAAAGAAATCTATTTTCCCATAGTGTCACGTGACCACGAAAAAAATGTTAATTGTGAAAGAAGAAATGTTAAAAATATTGTTAATTCTTTTTTTTTATTTCGTTAAATTCAGCGTTATCTCTCGAACCACGTGACTCAATCGAATCGAGAAAAAGTACGTGACGTTTCGACTCGTAATTAATTGTTCAACGTCCAATGAGTAAGGAAAAAGCCAAGGAGTAAAACATGTTTCCAAAACTATGTAAATACTTTTGACACGACACGACGATACGAGAGTATCACGATTTCCCATTGTTGCTAAACGTGGAGGAACATTTCCGGAACGAAAAACGTAAGGAAAAACAAAGAGGAGGAAAAAATTGTTGGATTTTAACGAAAAATTTTCTGCGTGTGATTCTGAATAATGTACAGTATAAAAAAAAAAAAGAAAAAGAAAAAGAATTTTTTTTTCACTCTCTCGCCGAGCTAAGCGAAGATCGTTGCGCACGCTTTCTTCCCCTCGAATAAAGTGTCCCCGACACGAGATTGTTAAATTTCATTGTACGTGTTTAAAAAAAAAACGTTAAAAAAATATAGAAAAAAAAAGTTTCGCGTTCCTCTCGCGAGTCTTCATGACAGCTTACCCTCGCTAAGTTCGCTCCGATCCGTGTCTTTTTTGCTTTTTCAAAACCTACATTTGTTCAGCCATTTTTGTTCAAAGCAAAATTGAACGTTTCAAAAAAAAAAAAATTGCGCTTTGCAACGTCACTAATTTTGAACACCTTCCGTTAAAAATATCAAAATAAAAACAAAAAGAAAAATCGTTAAATCGAAAAGTTTGAAAAAAATCGATATTTGTGAAAAATCGTTAAATTGAAAAGTTTGAAAAAAATCGAAGTTTCTGAAAAATCGTTAAATCGAAATTTCAATAATTATTTCTATCGATATTGATATCTTATCAGTATTCAGAAGCTTCAAAAGTTAAAACGTAGATGGAGCAGCCTTAAAATCGAAAAACCTGATCCGCCATTTTTTTCGATCTTTTTGAAAATATAATTTCCCCATTATTTTTGTACCTTTTTTACGCGGTATCGAGCGAACTTATCGGCTGGTTTGAACAATAAAAAAATAAAACAAAAAAAAACGAATCAATCGCGAGAAAAATTGAAGCGCACGGTGTCGGGCGAAGTTTTCGAATTTCGAAATTACAACTTTGCTCTTCGGCCCTTGTCTTCTAAGGAACAAAAAAAAAAACAAAAAAAAATTAGAAAATAAATTTTACGACACCCTAAACTGTCAAAAAAAAAACAAAAAATTCAAGGCATTTAAAAAAGTAAAAAAAAATTGGAAGACACCTGAAAAAGTCGATGAAAAAATTTGATCGCACCCTAAAAAACGTCCCAATCGCGAATAGACCCACAGTCACGCCTCTTGGATTTTTTACGAGCCACTAGCGATGCGATATTATTAACCACGTTTCGAATCGTCGCCTGACATCGTACCACCGCAAAATTCGAGTCGCCTACGTTTATATAAATATGTAAATAAAAGTAAGGAAAAACGAGAAAGAAAAAAAAAAGAAGAAAAGAAGAAGAAAAAAAGAAAAACATGAGTGGGAAAAATCGAGGCGAAAAAAACGAGAACAAAACGCGAGAGAAATAAAACAGTCTCGGATGAGCCTTAAAAAATTACTAAAAAAACGAAAGATCGAAAAATGAAGAAAAACAAAAAAAAAAGAAGAAGAAAAGAGCGCGTAACCGAGCGATCGATAATTACTCACTGTGCGTATTGAAAATTTTACAAACGCTACTATACTTATCGTTACCGATATTTATCATTACTTTTTATTCCTCGTTAAATTAATATTACGATTCGAAAAAAAGCATCCATCATAATTAAACGTGTAAATAAAAAATTATTGTGAAATATTATATATCGAATCTGCACACTTGAAACGCCCGTTGAGTTTGCAAAAAAATATTATTATAATAATATTAATAATAATATTTTAAAAATAATAATAATAATATTAATAATAATAATAAATTTAAATAAATGATCATTATCACCTTTTGACCCCAAAAGACGAAAGTGCGGACACACAAATACCTGTGATTAACAATTAAGCCGATACTTGCGGTGTGTTGTGCGGTTACTATTTTTGCTAAACTACCAAGATGTGTAATGTTGCAAATAGCGTTATAAATAAATAAATTACACATCGCTATTTCGTTTCTTCCCCAAGACGAGGGGGGGCCCACCGAGAAATCGTTACACCTGTATACACACACACACACGTTTGACACTCGTACACTCATACACGCGCACATACATTCAACGATTGTGTAAAAAGTTTATGTACACTTTTGAAACACGAGGCGTACACGAATTCGATTGGTATTGAAAAGTGGAAAAACTAGGGTGACCGCTGGCGATTGGTCACTGTCAAATCAAAAAACACAAAGACACACCCGATACATTCGACGATTTATTTATTTTTACGACGTAAGCGACACTTTTTTCATTACGCGTTATGTGTATATCGTAATTGATTGATTTGTCATCCGACTCTTATCGACTGTGTTTTTGTAATGTATAGCATGGTCGTGCAGTAAATTATCGATTAAAACACACAAAAAGGACTTTTATTTCCAATGTTTCCGTTCCTCTCATCCGATTCAACGTTTAAGACGCTGCTGAGACTTACCGACGGAGCCGGACCGATACCCACGGATTTACCAACCGGGAATTCAAAATTTCAGATACATATACTTTTTTTTTTAATCATTTTACTCTGATTTTTTCGATTTCCGGTACAAATAAAATGGAGTTAAATGAGACTTAAATTCTTCAATATTTTTTTCAAATTATCGGCCAAGTGCCTTTTTCTTTTTTTTTCAATCGATGCAGCCTGATCAACTCTATCATATATTTCATATTTATGGAAAGTTAAATGATATGATATTTGTTTGATATTTTTTTACATACATCCTTAACTCGCAAAAAAAGGCATGGCAAAATCGAAAAAAGGGGAGAAAATCATTTTTACTCGAAAATCATGTCGTCGTAAATTTTTTATTTTTTCCCTCGTCTCTGCAACTTGTTTGAAAAGGAGCAATTTGGGAGAAAAAAAACACGTATGCTTTTCGAAAAGGTAAGGTACAACATTTTTTTATTGTGATTTTACAAAAAAATGGATTATAGATAAACTCTCTGTTCCATTTCACTGCTACGCAGAGTTGAAGTCTAGTTCGTTTAGAGGTTATGCCGATAACGAAGGGTTAGAAAGAAGCAAAGAAAAAATCGTTTTCTGCTTCTATGTGGGCACTTGTGTATAAACCAACGCATAAAAATGGTTCGCTATCGCTCGGACGACAATGTCGGCCAGTGTTAATTTGTAACGATAACCTCTTGCTCATCTGCGATAATGTCGGAGATGAGCAAAATATCACGAAGGAAGTTTCGATTCAAAGACTAAATCAGCACGCTAGCCTTCCCAAAGAAAAAAAGGCATTGGAAAGTTCGTAGATTCGACACAATCCACTGATCCAACTTCCGGTACGAAACTGGATCGGGGAGAAGAAATAAGTTCTTCTGAGAGGTTATGGTAGCGACAAAACTGAAGAGGTTAGGGATAGGTGCTTTGAAAGACAATTTAATAAAACACTCGTGTCTTCATTCGGAATAAAGAATAACGTTAGAAATAACGTAACATCCAACTTCGGTGCGAAGTTCGTCCGATAGCTGCGAAAAACAAATACTAGATATGCTGAAGTCACACAGGGGACGATAAAGCATGATAGATCATTCTCGGGCGCGACCCCGATAATTTTAGAAACATCAGATTGCCGAAGACTCGGAGGGCTCCCTCATACAATATAAAGACCGAATTGTCGAAGGAATCTTCACAGTTGCCAGAGCAGTGCAGTACTCGTCGCAGATTTATTAGAAGAGATACTTCAGCGAGGAAAAAGTTCAGTTTTGGTGATTGATAAAAGCGATCATGTCCAAAATGATCAAAGCTTCGTTCGTCCTTCTGGCTTGCTTGTCCATCATCGCAGCCAACACCGATGATGACGAAATGGTGCCAACTTGCGAGAAACTATCACCGAACGAAATTCACTTCGATCTTTCGAGAATGGGCTTGACGGCCTTGAGGCGAGGCTTTATGACTGGTAATTCGGTGACGTGCATCAATTTGGCGGGCAATGGAATTACGGAACTTGACACTGGTGCTTTTGACGGATTGCCGGGTTTGAAGTATTTGAATCTTGGGACGAATTCGATTCGATTCACCGATTTCATGAAAATGAACTTCCCGGCGTTGCGGGCACTTGTGCTGGATAAAGCTTTTGTGCAAAATAACTATCCGCACAATAGAGCAGATGACTATGGCTATAACTATGATTATTACACTACGCCTGAACCAAGGACGCCAGATTACCTGGACCAAGCTTCCGCTATCTTTCTACCGAGATTAGAAAAACTCTCGTTTCGCAATTACGAGAGCAAGTCACTTCGCCAATGGCTGAGTTTAATCAATGCACCAAATTTGACGCATCTCAACGTGGGCTCCAATCGATTAACGGAGATTATTCTGCTGGAGAACGTGATGGAGAGTCTCACCCATTTAAATGTGGATGACAACCAGGTGCACATGGTTGCCTTCAGTCTAACGAAACTGCGATATCTGTCAATGAATCGCAATAATATACATAATTTGTGCATGCGGGCTTGTGACTGGAATTCGCTGTCCATTGGTGACATGCCGGCGTTGGAATATCTGTCACTGGAAAACAATCAAATAACCAACATCGAAGAGAACGCATTCAAAAACAACACTCGTTTGAAATCTCTCAACTTCAATGGTAACCAGATAACATCATTACCGTCGAACCTCTTCCACAATGCGACATTGCAAACTCTCGAGTTGGCGAGGAACCGACTGAACGAAATTCCCGACATTTGCGGCCTCGAAGAACTGGAGCGACTCAATCTTAGTGGAAATGCAATCATCGATATCAACGAAGCATCTTTCTGCAACTTGACGCATCTTCGGTCAATCGACCTTCGCAGTAATCAGCTGAACAGTGTTTCAGACGGGACCTTTGCCCATCTTCCGGCGTTGAAGGAGCTTGATCTGTCGTCTAACAAATTGTGGTTTCTGGCTCCCAATTGGATAGGATCTGGCATTAGCTTGACAAGTCTCCAGCTCAACGAGAACTTGTTCAGTGACTTAGCGAGTATGTCCCTAGGAACTCTGACGAAAATTGATAGTCTGAGCATAACTGATAATCCGTTGAGTACAATTATGGTTCGTGACCTCATGAGTCTACCCCCCGATGCCCAAATAAAAGTATGTAATTGCCCCAGCAATCGAGGCAATCCTTATTAGTTCGAGACTATTTAAACGTATCCATATAAAACCTCTTTTCGACTACGATTATTTGTTTTTCCACTACGTTCCATGAGTGACGCATATATGTTGATCTTTTATGCCATACCGCATAAAAAAACATATCCGTTGTACCGGAAGTGGACAAAATTAAACTAAAATGATAAAAAAGTATATGTATCTTAGTCAACGCACGAAAAAAAAGAATTTTCAGAAACTTCAAACATTTTTCAATTTTTTTCACCTAAAGAAGAATCACTGTTCCTGATGTCGTTATGAAGATATTTGTAGTTAACATTTGAAGTTTCAGTAGCGTTCTGTGAACTGCTGTTCAACTTAGTGCGTTACCATATCAGAAGCGTAAATGCGGCAACGCAGCACTTGACAATGTACAGGTCTCTGAATGATCAGCTGTAGCTGACTGCCATGGCTGACTGGAGTCTCGTTACCACATTTTCTTCCGACAAAAATAAAATTATTTGATTGGCTCAACTTGTATTCGGTCACAAATATCAAATTGCATATTAATTTTATAAAAAATTGTCAATTATTATACAAAGTTACATAATTTTTTCAATAAAAATTATATAATACAAACAGAAATGATCCGGCATTGACATTTCGACATAAAAATTAATCTTAAAAAACAAATAGATGTACTTCGGAATTGACCTTACATAGATCCAAAACCACTTGCAGAGGAAAGACGTGTCAGACACGTCGTGATCGTCACACGCAACCGTGAATTTATTTACGCTGCAAGTGGTTAATACCGTAGTTATTCATGACTCGGATTTCATTCGGAATCACAAAAATCGATTGCGATCATTCAACGTTACAAATACTATAATATCCAATTTCGGTAAAAAAATCCGTCCGATAGCTGTGAAATCCAAGATACTATCTATGTTGAAGGAGGGATAGAGACGATAAAGCAATATAGATCATCTCCGTGCGCGACCCAGTAAGTTTAGAAAAAACTGATTGTCCAATACTTGCCGAGTTCACTTATACAATATAAGCACCCGATTATCAAAGAAATCTTCACCGTTTGTCAGAGCAGTGCAGTGCTCATCGCAGATTCATTAGAAGAGAAACTTCGGCGAGGAAACCGTTCAGTTTTGGTGATTGGTAAAAGCGATCATGTCCGAAATGATCAAAGCTTCGTTCGTCCTTCTGGCTTGCTTGTCCATCGTCGCAGCCAACACCGAGGATGACGAAATGGTGCCAGCCTGCAAATTACTAACAGCCAACGACATTCATTTCAATCTTTCAGGAATGGGCTTGACATCTGTGAAGAACCGCTTTATAACCAGTAATTCGGTGACTTGCATCGATTTGGCGGCTAATAGAATTACGGAACTTGAAACTGGTGCTTTCGACGGATTACCGGGTTTGACGTATTTGAATCTTGCGACGAATTCAATTAGATTCAGCGATTTCATCGAAATGAAGTTCCCGGCGTTGCGGGCACTCGTGCTGGACAAAGCTTTTCAAAGTAACGATCAACACCGTCAGCCATCATCACCTGGCTATGACTCTATCGATGACTTGCGTCGTCACCCTATGTCTAAACCATCGACGCTAGATTACCTGGACGAAGCTTCCGCTATCTTTCTACCGAGATTAGAAAAACTCTCGTTTAGCAATTACGAGAGCGACATACTTTTCGTACGGCTGAATTTTATCAATGGACCAAAATTGACGCACCTCAAAGTGAGCTCCAATCGACTTACGTATATTATTCTACCGGAGCACATGTTGAAGAGTCTCACCCATTTGAACGTGGATGACAACCAGCTGCAAATGGTTATCCCCAGTCCACCGAAACTGCGATATCTGTCAATGAATCGCAACAATGAATATAAGCTGTGCTTGCGGGTTTGCGAGTGGAATTCGATGTCGGTCGGTGACATGCCAGAGTTGGAATATTTGTCACTGGAAAATAATCAAATTGCCAACATCGAAGAGAGCGTATTCGACAACAACAATCGTTTGAAATCCGTCAACTTCAATGGTAACCAGATAACGTCATTACCGTCCGACCTCTTCCGCAACGTGACGTTGCAAACTCTCGGGTTGGCGAAGAATCGACTAGAAACAGTTCCCAACATTTCCAGCCTTGAAAAACTGGAACGACTCGATCTCAGTGAAAATGCAATTGCCAATATCGAAAAAGCATCTTTTTGCAACTTGACGCATCTACGTTCAATCGACCTTCGCGGTAATCGGCTGACCAACCTTTCAGAAGAGACCTTTGCTCATCTTCCGGCGTTGAAGGAGCTTGATCTGTCACTTAACGAATTGTCGTTTCTGGCTCCCAATTGGATAGGATCCAACATTAGCTTGACAAGTCTCCAGCTCAAAGAGAACTCGTTCAGTGACTTAGCGAGTATATCCCTAGGAACTCTGACGAAAATTCACAGTCTGAGCATAACTGATAATCCGTTGAGTACAATTATGGTTCGTGACCTCATGAGTCTGCCTCCCGATACTGAAATAAACCTATGTCATTGCCCCAGCAATCGAGGCAATCATTCGTAATTCGAAACAATTTAAAAGTACGAAAATTCTATTGTTCGAATTGAAATGGAAAATATTTCGGGGTTAATCAGAATCTTTTGGGTATTCATAAAACCGTTAATGTTTACGTGGAAATGATTTTTTTCCCACATTTTTAAATTCTCGTTGAATGTTTCGAAACGATGAATTATGTGGTATCTCAGTTTTAATAGCGAGCACGATATTTTGAAGAATAAACGAAGGTCGAAGAATTCAATGAAATTCTTGAAAGTTTATCTTATTTCTACCCTGTTTCTATAAGTTCTAAGTTCATTATCCTTATCCTAACCTATCTTCTTGCCACCGCTGATACTAGACTTTAATCGAGTTTTCGACATGCTTTTCGATGTGTTATTGAAGCTTTATTCTAACCTTTTTCAGTACAGTCGCCAAGTGGATTTGTGAATTTCTTGTTCATTGTTCTTCAAAATAAAGAATATCCGAAAAAAACAACGTTAACTCATTAGCGTACTAGTTACATATCGAATCAGTCAAATTCCGCAAACTGGTCGTTTCTCGTCGATTGCCCAATCACAGTACGTTTCCATGCATGTCACATGCCGCCATCTTGCGGCGTCCCCGGGAATTAATTATCAGCTTTAAAGCAACCACAGCGCTATCTCTCGGCTCTACTCGCAACGAATAGCGCCGACGGCTAATTGAGGAAAATTAAGTAACGAGGTTATGTCACGAATCGCGATATTCATAATAAATCCGAGAATCATAGGGTGAACGAAACATCATGGCTCAAAGCAGATTGGAAAGGATAGGAACAATTTTTACGAGGTATCTCAATTGTAGTCACGTCCGGAAATTCATTTTTCCACAAATCATTTCCGGTCGATCACAATTGTCGATTTTCATTGCACTTCACTCGTGTAGAGGTTAGGTTTGATCCGGTCTGTCGTTTGTCTTCTATTTTATCCTCTCTTCAATTTCGATTTATCAAACAGGACCACATCGTTGATGAAGGGTGGAGCAATGAAACCGGAAGACCTGCCACTATGGTACGTCATATATCAAGCGTTTCCGCCTAAAGTCGAGCCTCGCTTCGACAGAGCCCCACCGACTACACCTATCAGACCAATTTTCTACAAAGAAGACCTCGTTCGTGCGTGAGTTATTTTCACTACCGTAATTTAAAAAAAGAAGCAAAATTCACCAACCTTCGGCAAACTAGTAAAAGTTGATAAAGTCGCTAAAAAGTTAGTAAGTTATTCTTCAAACTTGCAGAAGGTTTCAGCGTGAAAACAAAGCATATCTGGCGTCCAGTCTAGTGAACAAAAAAACAAAATCGAGGACTCAAACGTTCATATCGATTTATCAAGAACTGGAAAAGGTTAAGCCCATCGTTTACATTATTATTATCATTGCTAATCAAATTTTATCGCTTTTGGTGAAAACTCGACGAATTTTACAATTTCAGAAAGGGTTGTCGGGAGAAGAATTGTACACTAAAGCTATGGACGAGTACGCGGGTATCAGCGACTCGCTGGGTGTTCACAAAGCGGCGGAGCACAAAGAGAAAGAGAGTAAAGAGCCTACGGAGAAGCTGGAGAAAGTAAACTTGGAGAAAATTTTCAACGATTGATGAATAGACGTAATGTTTGTTGAATAAAAAAATAAATGTCCGATAGGAACGCGATGTATATTCCTTGTGAGAAATATCAATTAATGTCTATTAATTAATTGATATTGAATCCATTTAATTATTACTTTTCGTAAATAAACGATAATTTAGTTCATTGCAATTTATCTATTAACAAGTCAACGAAAATACATTGAAGTTGATTGAATCATCGATATCATAAATATGATAATTATAATTTAAGATACCTTAAATTCGTGTGGGTTAATTGGAACAAATCAAATTATAACCTTAAAATTGAAAAATACATCGTTAAAACTGATATAGATTATTTAAAACGTGATTTACTTACGTTAAATATTCAAATAATGATTTCTATTAAAAATGATATTTAATTTTTGCCGCCTCTTGTGCGACTTCCGGCAGTCTCGTCATTTTCACCCGGCAGAGTGCGCTAGCGACGCATCAATTTTTTATTTGTTTCGTATTCGCGCTCGTCTTTCGCTGATTCCGTGAGCGATGCCACATGCCAAATAAGGTAAAGGGCGTATTTCGTAGCGTTCGAGTCGCAGTCGAGCGTGTATCGCGGAACATCCGATACAGCGGTATACGAACAGAGAGAGATAGCTAGAGTGAGTGCGAGCATCTCCTCGAGAACAGGGGGGTTAAGAAAAAAAAAAAGAACGAAGAGAAAAAACCCGGAGTGACAAACCGAGAAAAAAAAAATATATACACGTCGAGTATCCTCGCCGGACGCGGGGTGGGAGACAAAATCGCCGATACGGAAAATTAAACGTTTTGTTTTCGTTTGGTGAAGTGAAAAAGTATCTGAGATGTCATATGAAACCAGTAAGTAGTGGATTCTTTATTTACCCCCAATTATCGTTTGTCTCACTTCCGGTCTTTTTTTTTCACCTGGATATCGATACAGATATAAACGTGCATTGACCGTTCGGTCAACGTCCGGCAAACAGCGACCCTCCATGCGAATCTTTAGCGGTTCTTTTTTTCTTTCAAACATTCGCCCGATTTTTTTGCACGTCATTTTCTGCCTCGGGATTAAGATACGAGTGATAAAATTTTTTATCTCCCTATCGCAAAACCGATACAATTTTATTATCTTAAATTTTTTTTTTTTCCGACGGTTTTTTTTCGCTCGCGAGGTAAAAATAATTCTGACGTTCCGCTACCTTCCGATCGGAAAAAAATGCGTTTTTTTTTCCGCCGACGAGTACAGAGATAAGAAAGTCGTTCCGGTCGCCGATTCGAGGCCCTGGAGAAACGAATCCGGTTCTATTTCGCGATCCCGGAAATCCCGACGTTTGTTGAAGTAATTCGGGGACTACGATATTTGGATAACGGCCAAATGAATTATTACGAAGCCCGTACGATGCACACGCGAATACACTTCCGCCTCCTCGCTTCAACGCGTTTACGTCGTTTCTTTATTTTTTTTTTTCTTCCGGGCGTCTAAATTCGATGTGACAAACCACGAGTTCTCGAGGGACGGATAATTTTGGAACGAGTTCGAGTTTCGGAAGTGAATTACGCAGTTTTTGTTTTTTCGAAAATATTTCATTTTTTTTTGTTGGTCTTGTATTTCATGTCGATAATATTTTTTAATCGTCTTTTTGCGTTTGGATTTTTCAATATGATTTTTTAGCTTTTACTTTTCTTACGAGTTTTTATTTCCGATAAAAAAATTTGTTTGGGTTTGTTTGGCTACCCACTCTCCGACGACGTCTCCGCCTTGATCCATTTTTATCCCGCGATACTTCGGCGTTTCATTCCTACGCGTATGCATTTTTTTTTCGAAATATCGAAAATTCGACGTTTTCCCTAAAAATGCGTTCGTCAATCGATCAAAATTAGTTTAAAAAAAAAAAGTAGCACCGTTCGTATATTTTTAAGAACAAACGATCAAAAAACCAAAATTCCAAATTTCGAAATACGAAGAAGTCCACGACTGCAAAAAACGCATTCAACATCGCAAAAAAAAGGATGCATTCCACATTATGCAAATACGATGGAAAATAAAATTAATCATGTTTCGAAATAATTAAAAAAAAATAATTTTGACTAATAATAAATAGATAAATAAGTAAATAAATAAAAAATAGTATTTAATTAATAGTAATAAATAACTAAATCAATAAGTGAAAAATAGCGTAACTTCTCATTGATCATTTTCCCATCCCGCAGAATATATTTTCGCAACTCTGCCACGCACTCAGCGGGGCAATCCGTTAGTCCTTGGCGGAGATCCTAAGGGCAAAAATTTTTTATACACCAATGGGAACAGCGTGATAATAAGGAACATAGAGGTAAGAAGAAAAAGCCAAACTCAATACTACACGCTCTTCCTTTCCCAATGTTAAAAAATAAATAAAATAATTTTTCAAAGCCCGAAAAACAGATAAGCGGAACGACACATTTTTTTTTTGATTTCGTAGAATCCAGCGATTTCGGATATTTACACGGAGCATTCTTGCGCCGTCAACGTCGCTAAATATTCACCGAGCGGTTTTTACATAGCTTCGGGAGGTGAGAAGAATTTTACTTCTATCAGCAGCATTTAGTACGACGATCAATCTTATAATTGTCGCGATCGTTACGATATTATTTTTATATTTTTATTCATTACTTAAAATGAGATAATCAGTATTTATCGATATTTTTAATTACTGTTTTCATTTATTATTAAATATTTGTTAGTTTATTTTATTAATTTTGTGAAAAAAGTGATTATTAATATTGGGGTTTTATCGGAGTAGAAGAATTGAAAATGAAATATCTGAGGCAACGTTTGTCCCAATATTTAGATCAATCCGGGAAAGTCCGTATTTGGGATACGGTGAACAAAGAGAGAATTCTAAAGAATGAGTTCCAGCCGATCGGTGGGCCGATCAAAGACATCGCCTGGTCTCCGGACAGCCAGCGAATGGTTGTCGTCGGCGAAGGACGCGAGAGGTAAATTATCAACTGCGACGCAGCTGAAAAAAAATAATTTTTCCTCATACGCATGTACCAATTCCGAAAGTTTTTTTTTTTTAAAAAACGAGACAAGCTTAATAACGAAATGATTAAAAAAAATGTACTGGTGTCGAAATATTTTAATAATTAATTGTATTTTTAATCATTTTTACTATTAACTTTTTTATAATGTTTGATATTGTCAATTTTTTATAATGTTTGATATTATCAATTTTTTATAATGTTTAATATTTATAATTAATGAATTTTTTTATAATCTTTCTTTGCCCAGGTTCGGACACGTTTTCATGTCGGACACGGGTACATCGGTCGGCGAAATATCGGGACAGAGCAAGTCGATAAATTCGTGCGACTTCAGGCCTTGTCGACCGTTCAGACTGATAACTGGAAGCGAGGACAATACGATCGCGATATTCGAGGGTCCACCCTTTAAATTCAAGTAATCTTCCACAATTAATAATTCCGTTTGAAAAATATCTCTACAATAAACTTCATTTTTTAAATATTGGTTGAATATTTCCTTCTCGTAAAAAATAGACCGGAAGCGAATAGAATAAATTATTATTCATAAAGAAATGCGGGAGATAATCGTGATGATGTTTTTCAGAATGACGAAGCAAGAGCATACGAGATTCGTGCAAGCGGTGCGTTATTCTCCCTCCGGGAATCTCTTCGCGTCAGCGGGCTTCGACGGCAAAGTATTCATATACGACGGCACGACGTCCGATCTCGTCGGTGAAGTTGGCTCGCCGGCTCATCAGGGTGGCGTTTATGGGGTAAAAAAAAATGAAGCTCTCAAACTCATTTTCTCGTATCCTTTTCTTACCTTCGTCATAACGCGACGGAGATATGTCAATGAGAGAAGCCCCTTGATTGTCACAGGTCGCTTGGAAACCCGACGGAACTCAATTGCTCACCGCATCCGGCGACAAAACTTGCAAACTCTGGGACGTCGAAACTCGATCACTGGTGACGGAATTCAACATGGGAACGACCGTTGATGATCAACAAGTACAATCTAAACCCTAATAGATCATGCATATTTAAACGTTTTCGATTTAAAATCAATATCCACGTTTTTTCAGGTCAGTTGCCTCTGGCAGGGCGATCATTTGTTGTCGGTGTCACTGAGCGGTTTTATAAATTACCTCAACGTCAACGATCCCTCGAAACCTCACAGAATAGTAAAGGTGAGATTTTTTCGTTGCAGACTAGTCATGTAGCGAAAAATGTCGAAATTATGATTTTCCGAGATTTCGAATATATGTGTTAAAATTAATTACATTTTATTACAAATTTAATTGTATATTTATTATTAATTTAATGTAATTAATTACAAAATTAATTTAGTGTAATTAATTACAAAATTAATTAATTTAATGTAATTAATTATAAAATTAATTAATTTGATGTAATTAATTACAAAATTAGTTACATTAATTAATTACAAAATTAGCTACATTAATTAATTACGAACACATTTCGTCGACAGTTTATTATAAATAATTGAGTAATTGATTAATAATCATTGTACTGATTCAATTATTATTTGTTGTTTTATTAGATTTACATGTAGCAATACCTCGATATTCAGGCCGATTAACGACAATTTTTGCAGGGTCACAATAAGCCGATAACAGTATTAACGCTCAGCCCGGATCGAGGCACGATCTATACGGGCTCCCACGACGGTCACATTACCAATTGGAACGCGGGGACCGGCGAAAACGATCGTGTCAAGGGCCAAGGTCACGGTAATCAAATAAACGGCATGAAAGCCTCCAAGGACCTCCTTTACACTGCAGGGATCGATGACACCCTCAGGGCCGTAAATATAGCCGATAATACCTATACCGAGACCGCGATGATAAAACTCGATTCGCAGCCTCGAGGACTCGATATTTACAACGATCTCGTTGTTACGGCTTCCATAAGACAGGTACTTTTCGAATCGATGAAAATCTTGGTTTCATCAAAATTATTTTGTCGATTGTTCAAACTAAAGAAAAAATTTTTTTTAACATTTTGGATTTTCGATAGATCAGTTTCGTTTTTTTTTCAAATTCTATTATTTAGTTCGACTAGAATTCTTTTCGCTCATTTTTATTATTGTTTTTGATAAATTAATTTTATTTACTGACATTTTTTTATTTTTCTTAACTTTATGTTTTTTTTTTCACTGCAGATAAATCTAACGCAAGCCGGCAGAAAAGTGGCAAAACTGCCGATCGATTACGAGCCTTCGTGCGTGAGCGTCCATCAAGAGAGTGGGGACGTTGCAATAGGCTCTACATCGGATAACAAGGTTAAAACGCCCATACATTGACCCAAACCCAAACCCAAACATTTTGAAATCTCGTTTCTTCGTTTCCAATTTCTTTACCGACCGCGATGCGTCGTAATTTCGCATCGAGTAAAACCCTGTTTAAAACGATCATCTTTTTTCCTCGCAGGTATACGTTTACGGACTATCCGGAAGTGCACTTTCGCTCAAGTCCGAACTGGAGCATCTCGGCCCCGTAACCGATGTTTCGTACAGCCCTGACAGCAAATACCTCGTTGCTTGCGACGCCAATCGAAAAGTCGTTCTCTACGTTGTTCCCGAGTACAAGGTTCGCTTTTCCTCCTTGAAAGTTACTCAGTTTTGACTGAAGAGTCCAGGCTCTTGCCAGAGTAAAAAAAAAGAGATTATTCTGCCTATTGTTCACATCAACCATTTTTTATCCGCTCCCATATCGATTTTTGGATCTCCAGGGGGTGAGTGATAATTTTTTTTTTTTTTCAAATGTCGATCGATTTTTGGGTGAAATTTCGACTGGCGAATATCAAGATCGTGGAAAGTTTTTATTGATGTCAGTTTTTCATATGCTATTTGATGATTTAATCAACAAATTTAATCAAATTAATCGAATTCGTTAATGAAATTTCAAATTTCGGAAATTGTCGATTCCACATGAAATGTTTATTGAAATTTCAACCAGAGAAATGTTTTTTAGCTCGCGCATAACAGAGAGTGGGGCTTTCACAACGCTCGGGTGAACACGGTCGCGTGGTCGCCGGATTCGACGATGGTTGCCAGCGGCAGCCTCGACACGACCATCATCATCTGGAGCGTTACGAATCCCGCTAAACACACCATCATCAAAAGTAAGCCTCACCTAATATCCGCGATCCACCCGAACACGAAAAATGACTAAATTACTGAATTTGTAAAAAACGAAAAAAGTTATAATTTCGAAAGCCAAAAAATGTTTAAGGTGATCGATTTTCAGGGTTTTCTTTTTTCTAAAATACTTTTTTTTTGTGTCTGTTTTCGAGGGATTTTCATTTCGTTTTAAACCCAAACAAACCTAATTTATTTTAGGCTTGTTTGGGTTTATTTTTGGAGACTTTTGATTGCGATTTAAACCCAAACGAACCAAATTCACTTTGGG
>JAPYZJ010002923.1:0-33266 GCA_030522765.1 Ophioninae sp. B BG-2022a | reverse complement strand
ATTTGGAGAAGAAATCGTGTCGGCCATGGAGCAACTTTTTTTTTCGGTGCTTCAAAGAATATCATGTTTCATATGTCAATTTTTGAAAAACAAAATTGAAAAAAATTTGTTTACTAACTTAACAGAGTAATGAACAATGTGTAATAATTTCTTTGATCCATTTTTATTCCTATCCCTCCTTAAAAACAGTTCTACTTTTGGTGCGTTTTCGGCTCTGCTGGACGTATGTAAGGCCTTAAAAGAATATCTTGAACTAAAAGAATGGTCCCGATTTCGAAGAAGGTTTCGTGAATACAAATAAGTGTAATTAATTATTTTTTTGTTTACATATTGTTCTCAGTCTGTAGAACAATAATTTTGTTTACGTGAAATAAAATTTTCCTCTAAAACCAAAAAAATTATATTTTTCAATCGAAGTTCAATGTAGTATTGTATGGCGATGTAATTTTACCAAAACAGAAGAGTCGGATAAAAACATATTTATAAAACACAAGTCATCCTAAGCCTCAAACCAACCGAACAAGCCGCGAAGCCATATTGAACCCTAACCGTGCGCAATGCACATATGGTTCCTTCTCTGCATAACAAAGTCGCAGTTAGTCAATAGCGATATGGTTAGCGTGCGAGCGTTAGGTCATAGTTCAATACAGGGTAGATAGGTAGGTACGTCGGTAAGTAGGTAGGTTTGAATCCCGGGATCAGCGATTAAATTTTTTCACGAATAATTGTTTCAGGACCATTAAAACCATTAAATACTTATAAATAATTGTAAAATATTGTTGAAAATAATTATAGAATAAAATTGGGCAAGTGCGAGTCGGACTCGCGCACGAAGGGTTCCGTACCGTCCGTAGCAAAAAAAATCGTGTTTTTTGTATGGGAGTCCCCCTTAAATATTTTATTTTAATTTTATTATTTATTATAAAAGTAAATAAATAACTGAGTATTTTGTGAATACTTCAAGTGTGTACCTGCTGCCATTATTGATATGGAGCAAAAAAGAACAAAAAAATTACGTTTATTGTATGAGAGCCCCCCTTAAATATCCTTTTTTGTTTTGTTTTTAGTGTTTGTTGTTATAACGGTAACAGATATACATCGTCTATGAAAATTTCAACTCTCTAACTATCACGGTTCATGAGATACAGCCGGGAGACAGACGGACGGACGGACGGACAGAGGACCGAAAACCATAGGGTCCCGTTTTACTCTTTGGGTAGGGAACCTTAAAAATGAAACATTAAGAATACTGCGAGCTGAACTTTTTTCTCAGTGTAAGATTTGTACATAGCATTCCAATAGGAAATCCCGATTAGAATCCGATAGGAATTCCCTATAGGAATTCGATGTACAAGCGTGACGTTCCCGTAAGGGGACCCAATGCGATGCGCCATTGGATCCCTATCAAAGATTGGGAAGGAATATAAGAATCCAAAGGAATCCCTATGAAAATTTCTGCACGGGAGCTGTCATCGCTATAGTTTTGTTGAAACTTTCCGCTTTCTGCATTCTTTATATCTAATTACAAACTATTAATATTTCTGTTCTAAAGATCGATCGGGGACGTATTTTCTAAATATTGTGTGTTAAACAATAATTTCATGAATGAATTACTGTCGTATTTCCTCGGTAAGGTATGCTGAATTTTTGCGGACGTAATTCGGAATTGCTATATTACAGTACGTAAAAAAAATCAATTTTGTTTCTAATGAGGAAGTTCATGCACGTAGCTTAATTATCCGATCGCGGTCGGACGTTGAGCGGCAGGGTCTACAACCGATGCACCCTCATCCCTTTAAGTTCCCGATCTAGTCAGAATCCGTAAGACATCGAGTCTCCTGAGACGTATTTCCCGTTTTATTATTTTCTTTATGAAAAATGATAGCACGGTGGATATACTTACGACACAGGCGATAGGAGCATTATCCAAGGTTTCCGTGCAGAGATTGCTCTCGTGGAGCGGCACTTCGTCGGTGATTTCGAAGAACTTCGCTAAACAGCTATCTAAATCGAAAAGCGATAAAACACCCTTTTGAAGTACTTTTGGCGCAAAACCACCAAATGCCGAAATCGAGCCCCATCCGGAGACCAGGCTCGCCCCGGTGGGTTGGTATCCAAACTCTGGCATGCTTATCGCCTTCACAGCCTCGTTCAAATTCAGGGGGGTCTTCAGCTTGAGAAGAGCGATGTCGTAGGGGCCGAGCCCACTGCGTCCGAAAAGGAGAATGAAGAGATTTTTATGATTTTTCACTTATTCCATTCGCACGGTTTCTCATCACGTGGTGCTGACGGTTTTCTTACGAAGGTCACGCGAAACAGTCCAAACTTGATGAACTTACCCGGTGAATCCATGATGCACGATAGTTTCGAGGATTTCGCTTCTCTGCTCGGTATCTTCGGTTTCACTGATGTCATGTTTCCCGGCCTTCACGAGCAACATACTATCGGGGGGCAAACCGACAGTGCAGTGGGCAGCAGTAAGGATCCACTCACTGGAGATTATGCTACCACCGCAGAAGTGCCGGAACTTCGTTGCCGGTGGAGTACGCCATTGCAGGGAGACTTGATGGGGAAATTCACCTTGGTGGGCATCCTCTCCCCTGACGATGCGAGCAAAGTTGTAACTCGATCGCTTGAAACCGAGATGCGGCTCTTCTCTGGGCGCTATACCGACCGTACATTTTTCGTTTAAACGACAACCAAGTCATGAATCATTATTTTTACGAGGATGCGTTTGATATCCCCGTTGTCGAATGAGAGTTGTACGTACCGGCGTAAACCGCGACGAGAAGAGCGCTCAGGACAACGAGGAACTCTGGTGACATCGCCATCATCCGGTGTAATCGTTGCCCATTCGCTCTTGTCAACTTTTATACATCGACTACCGAGATATCTTTCCCCAGATAAAACCGAATCGGCGAATTCTCCCAATGTATTTAGAAACATGTATTCTCGAGTGGTCAACGCGTGCTGTTGATAAAGATCGCGCTTCACCTTAAGGGGTTGTGTTACTGTGTACATTTCAAAAAATCGTTCGTTGCTCGAGACAATGCAAATTGGAGAGGATGGCTCATCGTATTAGGGAGAAGTCTATTGATATGTTGTGCACTTTTACCCACTCGATCTCTAATGACCCAATTCACTTGAAATTTAGCACCCTTGTTCAGTGTCTACAGTGTAGTTCAGTGTTGAGCAACGTTTTTCTTTTAAACATTTGTTTCTTAATCAATTATTAGTGGTAATGACGTTGTTTTTCGACGAAAATTCGATAAAAGATCGACCATCGAACGAATTTTTTGTAATTGGAACCGGATAACGACAAAGTTCGGTAATTTAAGAGCAAATTTGACCTTCATTCAGATTAAGCGGATGTCCTCCAATGCTTAGTTGCGCCTTACATTCAATATTGTGTATACGTATACGTATACGTACATGCGTACACACTGGAAATTTCGAGGTGTGCAGCGCCTCGGAATTCGCCGGAACTAAATGTCACAAATGTCGGCCGCTATTTTCTCGAAATCGTAAACAAATATCTACAAGTTATCGTTTCCCATGAATCTCCTAAAATATGTGACAGAATCAAATGGTTGAGGTCCCAAACTGTGTGTTTTGAATATAGCTACGCGGCTCCTCTGCCCTCCAAGTCGTGATATTAACCAAACTTTTTATTTGACAGCATTTCCATCACGATGCTCGCGTGGTAATACAATCTGTAATTTTTTTTCGATTTGAGAAATTTCGTGAGAACACAGCTGTTCGTCTATCGATTTGACATTGTCTGGTCAAATTTCATGAAATTCTGAAGAGCCGTTGAGGAAATCCATGGGAAACTATCACTCTGATCTGCGGTCGAGGGGAAGAGGGTGTGCGGATTTGCGGAAAATTCATCGAAAACATTTCATCGAATTACAATTCGTCGAATCACCAATTCGTCGAATAGACAATTCATCGACTCGCAATTCGTCGAAAGACAATTCGTTGAATGATACTTCCCCAAACCCAGACAAACCCAAGCAAAAAACCAAACTCAAACAATTCGTCAAATGATACGTCTCTAAACCCAAACAAACCCAAACAATTCGTCAGATGATACTTCTCTGAACCCAAACAAATCCCAACAAACCCAAATCCAAACAAACTCTGATACGAAACCTTACAAACTAAACCCAAACGAACACAAACAAAACAAACCCAAACAAGTCCGATCAATTCATCGAATGATACTTCCCCAAACCCAAACCGCCAAACGCAAACAAACCAAAACAAGTCCGAACCATTCATCGAATGATACTTCCCAAACCACCAAACCCAAACAAACCCAAACAAGTCGGAACCATTCATCGAATGATACTTGCCCAAACCCAAACAAACCATCAAACCCAAACAAGTCCGAACAATCCGTCGAATGATACTTCTCGAAACCCAAACTTAAAAAAATCCCAAACCTAAACAAACCCAGGTAAACCAAACCTAAACAAAAGAAACCCCCAACATACGAAAATAAATCGAAACAAACTCATACAAATCCGAACAAACCCAAACCGAAACAAACTCAAATAATTAATACCCATTTCGATGAATTGTGAGTCGCGGAATTGTGGATTCGACGACCCGATTAGGAATCGAGATACGTCGTTGAACAAGACTGGATCCGACAAACCGTATTCTGTGATACAGCACTGATCCAGTTACTGGATCAGCTCTCTATTGGGCGTGAAACGCTTTTTTGCATCCGGCTCTGACTACTTTTGCCCCTACGGTGTGAATAAAGCCGGGATGCGGTTTGTCAGACTCGGCAATCAGGCTCTGTTCCGGGAGCCTGATCACGGCCCCGTGCGATGAGAAACGCTTTATCTGACCCGGCCTGGACTAGATTTTTAGTTATGAACCGAATCAAGCACTCTGCCACCTACCGTCGACGAATCAGAAAAATTCTGAAAAAATTCCAGGCGATTTATTATAAAAATACGCAGTTTTTTGTATTCCTAACAATTTCTCTTAAAACCTATCGTTCTTGGGTTATGTTGAATTTTTCAAAATTTGTCGTTTTTAGCAAAACATGAAATAACTCCCAAAAAAAATCGCAAACATTTTTTGAAAAAAGTAATATGGAGCTTCTGTGTGCCCTTTCAAGGTTTTCTGGGTGAAAAAAAACAAAAAAATTTTTTTAGAAGCGGCGTTGGATTCGCAAGGGTCGAAAAAAGGCCTTAAAATGGCCACGTACCAAAATCTGTGACGGATAGAAAAAAAAATTGAAAAAAATATTCAAATACAGTAAACTGAAGCCTGATATATCTTCTTTAAAATGCCGCTTTGGATTTCCGAATATCTTTTTTTTGGCAGAGTTATCAAACTTTAAGTGCGGGAAAAACATATCGACTGGTGTATCCAAACTTTTGAGCGGTAGTGTATATTTCGTTCATGTTTATTACTATAACACTGTATATGTTTTATTGATGGCTTCAAAAAATTTTTTCCATTTCTACAAAATCCGCAAGTATAGAAAACATTATTCGCCCCTGCGCAACAGCAAGGTTGGGACTTTGCTGTTGCGCAAGCTCCTGCAACCAGCGAGCGTAAAAGGATACATAGAAACACGTGGATATTTCGCGGGACAAAAGAATCGCAACAATATTTTTTGCGACAATCTTTTCGATTCATCTCGTTTCGTAAAATTTGTATTTTGTACAATCGTAGACTCCGCGTCTAGGCTACAACTGTCATGAAAATAGGTTAGGTGAGCACCGTGCACGCTCATTTTTGCTCGAGAATTTACTGATCCGGCGGACAACCAGCGTAGACCAGGCATGCCCTGTAAAGTGTATGCCTGATATATACCGGATCTCCACCGAATCTGCCGATTCCTGAGCACGGATAGAAGAAAGCAAGTTGATCAATTCTTGTACCAAACTCATGTTAGGGCTGCGATCATGCGCCACTGGATGTTGACCTGAACAATGTTTCCAGCCCGCACACGGAATTGGGGACTTCTGCTCCGGTGCAGGTCCAGTACAGATCAAGCACATATTTGAAAGAGCCTACCTGATCTGCGCTTAATCCCCAACGGAGCGGCAGTTCTCGCTACCAATATGGCAACGCAACATTGTTCAGGGCCACATCAGGTCGCACGTAATGCGCCCGTAAGACTGGCGTTAGTCAGGTTACATACCTTCTCACACCCGTAACCCGGATTCACTGATCCAGCATATATCCGGTACCAATCAAGCCGACTTATATACGGAATTCTGGACCGCATCTTGAATCTCGTTTGATCCGTGATCCGGCTGCCGGGGCAAAATTTCTAGTCGGGGGATTGTCATTCGACGAATTGCGATTCAACGAATTGCGATGCGACCAATAATCATTCGACGAATTGTAATTCGATGAATTATTTTCAACGAATTTTCCGCCGACGGGCCGGGCAGCAACTTGGACAACGACCGGGCGTAACATGCGGAGGGCCTGCGCGGCAACGTGCATAACGGCGCCATTTTTTAATATTTTGAACGAAAATTGTTTAACATTATTTTTAAAGCCTTTTCTGACGATGTGTAAAAAAATATAAATATTCCGGCCCATACTTTAATTTTATTGTTATTTTTATTATTAAGCTCCGTGGCACCGAGTTCTAGCGCTCGGGCAATCATCGAGGGTATGTCGAAAATTTGAACCACGCAACCAGAATTCATGCGCAGAAACGACTCGAGTTGTTTATTTCATGTAACTTTGAAAAGACCGAAGACACTGCCGTCTAAGGGTTGGAGTCGGTGGAAATAATGGTGGGGGGGGGGAGGAAACAGCATGAATCCCATTAACGCGCCAGTATTCTTAGACTGCCAGTACACGCGGGCCACAAATTGCATCTTAGCCGCGGCCAAGATGCGATTCATGGTTATCCAGAAGGAGAAGAATAGGGTCAGCCACGGTGCATCGTATGCATTTTTGGAATGTTTTCGAACATTGCAAATATAGCTCGGCGTTACCCCAACCCGATGGATTTGCACCACCGACACAACCAACGGGGCCTCCATTAAGAAAGTGTTGATGGAAGCGAGCACGACAAAAGAACTGAAATGAAGAACGACAGGGCGCGCATGCCGGCAGCCGATTCTGCTTGGATCGAAGTCACGAGTTGTCCACGTCCTGCTGATGTTATTTGTCCAATTTACTTTTGGCCACAACGAGAGACAACACGTGCCGTTTTGTGCACAGACGCCACACCTGTCTCGTCGACGTTCCAAATGTTGTTTGGCGTAACTGTTATTTCTTCCATAACTTGGTGACAATTGGTAAAGAACGCTGCTACGTTTGCTTGGTTGAACGCGCTCGCACGGACCAAACTGGTGGCTTCTGGTTGACAATTTAGGATACCGTTTTAAGAATGAACGGCACCATTCCATACCAGCCGATTCCAACCGTAAGGATAAACGATATCCAATTTTTTGCTAAACTCATAGGCCAATAAACGAGCTTGCATCAAGCTAAAATAGATGACCGATGAATGCAACATATATTTTTCTAAAGCGTCCTCTTGTTCTTTCGTAAAGACCTGCAATGGAATTGACAAGGTGTAATGAGACGTTAAGGAGGAAAAAAAAATCATTATTCACCGTTTCGTGGCCATGTGTCGCAATATGCAAACGATCCGTTGGTGGTTCATTTCGATTATTCTTCCAATGAAGCTGCGATGTCAAGCGTGGTAATTTGAATTTTCGAGCGGCGCGTTTTCAAGACATACCTCACTTCATTGCGCGTCGAAGCACACGGGTATTATGCTTTTTTGTCTTGCGTTAAAAATTGCTTCCCATGACTACAGAGCACAAACACCGAGAATGCAAAAAATAACAGAAACAATACCAAAAAGCAACAAGTTTGGTGCCGACTTAAGACCACTACGATTTTTTACTCGTATTACTTGATTATGCACGTGTGCATGGACCGAATGAAAAATCGATATAACCAATCAATTAGAACCTTGAATAAAGTACGAAATGCAGTCACTCATTTCAAATTTTTTAAATGATTACATACCTCTAGCTGCTTGGGGATGAATGGTGGAAATAAAATTCTGTCACACCTGAAAAATATAAATGCGCTCACGCTGCGCAGCACAATGGAAAATGACAACTGTAAGCACAATTTGCGTCAGTGTTTTCACCAACATGTCATACGACAAAATAATTAAGCCGATACACACGCCGTTTCTAAGGAACACCATGGTGCCGACCCAACCCGCAGTGCCGGCTCAGGACCGCTCTCCTCTACGTTTTTTAAAATGAAACTTGATAAACAAGATTTTTTATATACGGACAAAGGAATCTCTGATCTCTGTACACTCTAAATCATAAAATCATCTTACTCGTTCCTTCAGAATGAATTTTAATAAAACACAACTCTGGCTTTTGCGCCGGTACGCTAACCCCTTAATTTTTTTTAACGTGAAGTTCATCACACCTTGCCATTCATAATCGCAAGTGCCCCAAATTTTTCGTTATCAGATGTCTTGCCGAAACTGTATCTCGAGTGCGGTTATTAGTCCCGGTTATATCATATCTAGAAGTTATGAAAATGTACTACGTTTGGAACTTTGATCCTCTGAGTTATCCTTTCATCTCGATTACCCACAAGATCTTAGCGGTTATTGAACCTAATATACTGTGTCGCCAGCATTTGTATCATTGAGCCCGATATTGACACGATGAATGTGCTGTAAGCATTTCTTCAATATTTCATTTTCGTTCCATCCCTTTAGGGGAGTTGTGTTAAAGATGACAAAGTCAGACGAGATGACACAAACTGAGTATATTTTTAAATACTCGCGCCATACTCATCTCGATGATGTTTTGTAAATGCTTAACGGGTGTGGCTAGCGCGAAATCTATGTGGCGTCTAGAGTGCACTCGCACGCCCGGTCGATAAAACAGTGAGCGGCCTAACGACACCAGCGCCTCAACGGCCGAGAAAGGAAAACCTTGGAATGCCAAGCACTGAGTTCTGATATCTCTTGTACATAAGGTACCTGAGGTAAATAAGGCCCAGGGGGTAATAAGGCCCACATTTAAAATTTCGCTGAAAAACTTTTCTATGACACTTCACTGTTTACGCACACGTGCAAAATGTCGGTGTGAATGTGTCCGTATTGGTCCCCAGTCACTAGCGCCGCCATCTTGCCAGTCACGTGCGATGCGTTGATGAAGTGGCCGGCTAGTGTGCAATTTTATAATTTTCATAAAGAAACTATAAGTGTTATTAACTATAAGTGTTAATAGAAGGTCGTTAAGAGAAGGCGATACCTCAGCTCGGTCGGTATGGCCGACTGAGTTACCCAGATAGCCAAGTACCGCAAATGTACCGCAAATGTGGAGTACGGCGTACCGGTACTGTGGCCACCACGTACGTGCGTACATTACCTCCACGGCGTACCGGTACGCCGTACCGCAAATATACCTCCACCGTAGCTCCACCGTACCTCCAAGGTAGCGGTACGCCGTACTGGAAGTGTACCGTTCAGTACATTTGCAGTACGACGTACCTCCACATTACCGGTACTTTAGGGGTACGGCGTAGGCTCCACATTTGCGGTACGCCGTACCGCAAATATACCAATGGTACGCTTGGCTATCTGGGGAGGGAGTTTGCACCCTCTGGACAATCCACAGCCATCCAAGTCGGCACGCCCTAAACCACAGGCATCCACGTCGGCATAGCCTGAACCACAGCTATCTACATCGGCACAGCCTGAACCACAGCTATCTACATCGGCACAGCCTGAACCCCAAGAGTCCGTGGGTTATCAGTCGACAACGATGGATCGACCTCTCGAAACCTATGCTAAAGCTTGTAAAAAAGTGTCGTTCCCTTCCTTACACATTCAGGGTACTGATGGAGGAGGACGAGGGTAGATGTGGCGTCTAGAGTGCCACTCGCACGCCCTGTCGATAAAACAGTAAACGGCTTAACGATACCAGCGTCTCGACGGCCGAGGAAGAAAAACTCCGTGCCACACGCTGAGTTCTGATCTCTCCTGTACATAATACTTTAAGTTCAAGTTTCTTCCATTAAAAAGTCCACTTCTTCCGGTGCTGGCACTAGCAACAGTGGCACGTGTCTACGCTGAAACTCGTTCACAAGAACTTCTTGTGCCTAAATCGCCATTACTGTGCTATTCAATAAATATACTATCCGACACTGTAATCAACCCTTCTGATAATTATTATTTGGGCAAGGTCCTCATATCTAATATGCGGTAACCAGTAAACGCGAGCTTCGACGTAATAAATATTTTCTAGATTACCACGTGTAAAAAAGAAACGGCTTTGTTGTTACCTTGTGCTAAATACCCCGTAGGTTAGTTTTTATCTAGTTGAACCATTGTTTTCATTATTTAAAGTTATTCTATATCACAAATACTGAGAAAAAGAATATTGTAACCTCAAAGTTTTTTTTTACAACACATGATCGAAATTCTATGTTCGTTTTGCATTCAATTCAAACAGTATTTTGTTTTGCGCGTGTCGACCTACGGATAGTGTTGTATTTTTCAATTTTCTATTTCAGAGTTTTGGGGCTTGCCGTTGATTTGATTTCCTTAAACACTAGGCACACCAATTAGAGGATTAGGAAAAAATGTCGACGTTTGCAGGTGATTTTAAGCAGGCTATAACTCGGCAAAGAACAGTCGTAGAGCATCATAAAAAAGGTCAATTGAAGCTTGAAGTATGTAGTTTCGAGATCGGTAGGTTAAATATTTTTATCAATTAACGTTTATGAGTAAACTTAAAAAGATCAGCAAAAGAAAAATTTTCAAAATTTTCGCCCAACTTTGGAAAGGTGCACGGGCTTGAGCCAATTTTGTGACGGTCGCTTAGCTGGTTTCTTCCGCTTTAACTTGAGAAGTCTCTGAGCCTTGTACGATGATTTTTCGCTGAGTTGTCGTTCTTTGAAACAAAAAAGAACTTTTCGGTTTTGATAATTCATTATTCAGGAACTAATGATTGCATAGAAAGTGTACGGAGGGTTTTGGATACTTCAAAGTATTCTCTTTAATGTGTGATTACTGTTGCATAATAAAACATTTCTTATTATATCAACATCTCGAATGAAGAAACAGATCTAAAAAATCGCGTTTTCACGCGGTGTTACTAAACTCGAGATAACTCAAGAAATAACGAATATGCTGAGGATCGATTTGGTTTTTTTCCAATCTCGAAGTATCCCAAAGAAGCCCTAAAGTATTAAAACCGCTGTGATTTTTATTTAATTGTGATTGAAACGATTTAATCTGTCACTTTTGCGAAATGTGCATTAAAGGATACGTTATTCACCTTTTATTAATTTTTTTTAAACCGAGATTTTCTTTTCGCAAGAATCAATATTCTTTTCATTAAAAATTATGTGACATTGAAAAAAATCAAAGGAAAATCATTTTTCAAACATTTTATTTGATAAAAAAATTGATGAATTTCGTTGATAAAATATTTGCAATGCTACACAGGCCCCGAAAAATATTTCGTTTTTTTCATTGGTTCGTACCACCGCTTTTTACATTTTAAATTGAAAAATCAATTTTTTTAAAGTTGCAAATTCCCTTATCACCCGTATGCTTTTTCACAAATTAAAGCGGGAGAATCCGAGCGAAATTTGAGGTATCAAAAAAAAAGGACTCTCAGATCCGAACGATGCAAGTTTCAAGGTCCCAAGCGTAGCAAAAAAAACGAGGAAACCTACGAATACCAATGTTGGCCCTAAAGAGATGCCCTATTTTGTATCAATGGGTGATGTGACATCCTGATACCAGGTAAGAGATGTTGCGTCGACCTCTGCTCTCTCTCCCTCTCTCTGTGTCCAAGCAATATCGCGTCCGTTCGTTAGAGTCATGTACACGACAAATGACAACTGGCAGAAAGTCAAGTTCTTCCATAGCCTCAACATCTACGACGAAGTCGATGGCCCCGCATCGGGAACCTTCGAAAATCGCAAAAATGACCAAACACTATGGTCCCCTATGCCTCGTGATTCATCCGTCTCGGCCGATTTACGAAATACCAATGTATGATTGTTCAGGAAAATCAAACTCAATTCAATTGATTTTAATTGAATCTGTTGATCGCAAAGGGTTCAAGGCCGTTTCGTAGATTGTTGATAACGTTTTTAATGATTGATACTTTTTAATTAAATTTCTTATTTAACTTTCTTAATGTACGTAGAAATAAGGGTTCAAACAATTTCCCAATTATTTCATATTTTCAAAATGCATGTTCTCAAATATACTGATTTCGTCACAGTAGCCTAGTCCCTCAAGTGAAAATAGAAACGAAGGATGGAAGCTGTTCAAAGCTGTTGAGTTTATGACAACCGCCCACGGGCTCCGAAACATCCAATCCCGTTCATTGTTTCTTTTGTCGATCATTGAGAAAAAAAAATGTATGGAATGTAAAAAATTGGGCAGGAATTTCGTCGACACTTTTTGTTTGACGATGCAAGTCGTTGAGAGCGCGGAAGATGAGAATGGTGGTGCACGATATGATACACAGAGTTGCACATGAAGATGAAGATCGCAATATTTAATAGGCGAAGTATTCACGCTGCGAGAGCGTCGAGCTCAATTGTTCATCTTGTGCTCGATCCATTCAGTATAGGCACTGACACGCGTGTAAACCGTTGGTAGTTCGCTGGAACAGGGGAATTTTTGCTTCGCGATGACTCCAATAAGGTGCGGTATACGACCGACGTACATTATCAGAGGACCGCCGTCGTCACCCTGAAGAACAAAAGAACGAAAAAGTGGGATCAGATCTTTCACTTTTGTTAAACGCACTTGAATCCAGATAAGCATGAGCGGATAAGAAAGTTTCGGATTGGTGGATACTTTACACCTAGACGTCCTTCCTTCAGCCCTTAAACCAGCTTACGAGAAGGCTACAATTTTTGTACAGAACTTTTAATTTTTTTTTCAGTTTTTGTTCTGCGATGTTCCGTGAACAGGAAGAAACGTCGTTGGCAAGTGGATAATTTTTAAAGGACGATGATTTAGGAGGACAGTACGAGGATTTTATTATTTTGTTATTATTTGGAAAAAATTAACTGGCTGCTGGGGGTGAGTGTAAGATTGACAGTAGGTGTGTATCCAAAAGACCCCACTGGAACCTCAAAGGGTCCGATTGATGCCTTTTGCTATGAAATTATAAATTGAAAAAGTGACGTTGGGCTCTAAGGATACGAAAATTAACGAAGTGTCGAAGCGTGGTGTAAGAAAATGCTAAAAGTATGAAAAGTCGTAAAAGATACTCACGACACAGGCGGTAGTCTTGACATTGATGGATTTGGTGCAGATTTGGGTATCATAAATCTCAACATCACCGGGATACTTGTGATACTCGTCCCAACAATCCGTGTTCGTAATGATTGGCACAGTCGCTACCTGAAGAACGTCTGGATAAATTGGGAAATGTTCCTGCGAAATCGAACCCCATCCCGCAAAAACGGTTGATCCGGAATATACACTTGAACCTCTTGGCAAGTCTATAGGTTGCACTGCTTCGCGAAGTCTTAATGGAGAGACGAGCTTCAGTAAGGCAATGTCGTTTTCACCGTAATTTCTGTACAATTGAACAATTGAACACGTTAATTGGCCGTCATGACGTTCGATCGTAGATTCTGGAAGACTACAATGAAGAGGACTAAATCGAACGTCGGAATGCAAATATTTGACGTTTTGTTATGTTACTTTAGGTGAATTATGTATCAAGAGAAAGGCATTGTTGATGATGCATGATAAGTTGGAGGATACAAGGGTTTTATCTTTAGTTAATCGAGTTTGTCGTAAACGATTTCGTTATCGGGCTAGAGAAGTAAGTTTTGTGAAAATCGAGATCCAGATAAGATTCTCGGAATGAATTATGAGAAGCTACGTATCAGAAGAAAAAATTACGGCCGTATGCTGTTGTAAAAATTAAAAAAAAAATCTAGACAAAAAAGGTCGGTCAAGTCAGGTCAAACCAATATTATTTATATTCAGAAAAAAAAACTTTTTATTTTCTAGCTACCCGAAATCAAGATCACGTTGCGCCCTTCCCGTTTGGAAGGCCAATCACGATGTATCAAATTTCTTTAATTATTGAGTTTTTCGGAATATGATGTAGAATTCTGTTAATTTATAAATAAAGGTTGAAACAGTTGTTCAATCATCTCACTGATTGTATCGAATTGTAATTTTTTTTTTAATGCTGATTTTCAGGGCATCACATCACTAACTCATTAACAGAGGGCCGATATACGAACGACCCTATTTAGTCCATATTGATGGACTTGATGTGGCGAATAATTCAGAATGAGATTGAGAATGAGAACATTCGGCCCTTAAATTGAATTTTTTCGCACCGGAAGAGAACCCTGATAGAAATTGAAATTCTCTTGCATCGATTGTATTTTCGGCTTAGAATGGCCCGGTTTTGCGCCCGGAATTTTGATCTTCAATGGCACTTTAAAACAACCATCTAAACTCATCTGTACTGGTTGCACTTCAGGCCCTCACTCAGTCCGACTTCAGGCACTGATAAAAATATTCGATGTTGATCGAGCTATTGGATAAACTTTGAAGATTTGTGGCGCCTCTTTGGCAGCTTTTGGAAGTCTTAGAAGCAAAAAAATTGGTATAATTTGAAAAAGAGATTTGAAAAACGTAGGATTTTGAACTTTCGGAAGACCACCTTTAACATCACTTTTTGTACGGAAGTCGACGTTTCCATGAATTTATCTGTAAATTGTGAAGCATTAATACCTAACTCTCATATAATAAATGATTACTCACCCGGCGTATTTCCAATGAACGATCCTGAGCGATACATCTGAAAACTGTTGAGTGTCCTCCTGCTGGTTAAGGATGTGTTTTCCAGCCATCACTCCGAGTTTGCCAATCGCTGGCAGGCTGGTAATGCAGTGTCCAGCCGTGAGTACCCAACGTTCACTTAAGATCGTGCCACCGCAAACGTGCCTATATCGAAGCAAGGGTGGGTGGCCCCAGACGATGGATGCCAAATAGGGAAACTGATGGGGTGGCGATTCCTCGCCATCAACGACGCGACCTCTAATGGCCAGGCAACCTGAGCGATCATTCCAAACATATCACGTTACTATTCCATGGAGAAGTCAATTAAGTGCAGTATTTGCAGTGATTTTAATCTTAGTGATATAACAAAAGCACTAAGTCAACAAAAGAGCTATTGTCTTTATTAAATTAGCCTAACTAAATCACATTTAGATGTTCATTAAAGTGACATTATTTGGACGATTTCAATCTCCAATTAATTATTCCTACGCGCTGCAGTTAGCACTCATGAATGACAAGTAAATGCCTAAGAGGATTTTCACATTTGGTAACAACACGACTCGGATGAACTTTCCATTTTAAGTTTGTACTTTCTTCCGAATCGCCCTGTTGAGCAATGATGATATTTGGAGTTTTGAAACATTGTATTACGCTCCAAGAGATTTTAACTACGAGGGTATTCCAAATACCACCAACAATAACTCGGTGGTACGGTTCCTAGCTTCCACGGGGAATGTTTGAAAAGTATTTGAAAGTATTATTTTTATCTCGAACGAGTGCTGGAGTACCCAAAGACGCGGGGCCTGTCGCATTTGGCAATCGTGCTACATGTCCAATCGCGACACTATTCGATAACAGTGAAAAAGACACAACCATTTGCCACATCAGTGAAGAGTCGCGATAATATTTTCTCGCAATTGTCTTTTCTTACCCTGGGCTAGGAGGAATGCAGCCAACACGTACTGGAGCAACATTTTGGCGTGAATGCTGAATTCCACTAAATCTGATCGGCTTTTTATAGAAGCGAAAAAACTTACATATCTTATCACAGGGAGATCGAGTACGACTAACGCTCGAGAACGATAAGACAATTTGAGACTGTGCAAACAATAGCCGGAATCTGAAAAGTGTTCGCAATTATCTGATCAATATTGAATTTAAAAAGCTTAGGGATATAGAGTTGAATGGATGGATTTTCGATCGATTATTTGTACAAGTAACTACTCAAGATAAAAAGTGCTTCAAAAGTATTTTTCGCATTCCAAGCATCGTGGGCTTTAAAAAACGTATTTCCAGACCCATTCCAGGTACGACACAAAGAAACGATCGTCACTTTTCGATACGATGTTCATACACTAAAAAATATCGTTTTCATCGATCGTTTGACAGTTTTCAATTAAACGTCTCCCAAATTTCGTTTGAATAACAATTCTAAGAACGAAACGTTTGGATGACGGTTATAAAAACGAAAATATTGAGTGAACGAGTGAAATAAGGTGAAGTAGCAGCTAAAAGTGACATATGTACACGGGCACAGGAGATATGTGAAACTTTTCAGACAAACATTTCTCAAAGGTTGATCGCGTTTAATGTAAAATAAAATTATCAAGCACTGCATCTATAAATTCTTGAGTGCCTGATGATTCGTTTGTCCTTAAAAAGTTATGAGATTGAAATTCGCAACGTTGCGACGCGAAACCACGAAAATTCAACGATATACAACGAAAATGATTATTTTTTAAATTCTTTTTTTTTCACTAAAGTCGTTAGGAAAATACCTCAATAATTATACAAATATTCATTGCGATAACTTAGAATTCAAATCTTAATAAAAATATTTCGCCAAATAATGGATCTAAGGAAATAAAAAATGAGGTTATCTCGACCTGGTACACGTCCTTACAGACCACCTCGGTGGTTATTGATGAAATCTGATGAAAATTCAACCGAATTTGATTCCGATAGAAAACTCATGGAAGAAATTATTCATTTTGTGTACAGAGGCGGATACTTTGAAGTCTTCACCCTCCACGAAGCCCGATTCGATATTATGTGATTTACATTCAAAACGGCAAACAGAAATTCAAAGCTCAAAGATTCATACGATTCTCAATCCGTCGTTTTCTTTTTCGTAAATGATATTCCGAAATATACCATTCCGATCATTTAAATAACGATAAGCAGGCAAGTAACTTATTCTGCAATAATTGGATTAATAATTCTGCAATAATTTGGATTCGTTAGATTCAAACTGTTTGCCTATCTTTTTAAACTGAATAGAGATGTAGGCCGGAAGCTTTTAACCTTCGGGCGAGAAATTGAAGTGGGTCGAACTTCACGCCACGAGGCCGCAACTCAGTATACAAACGAAAATGAAGTCCGGTGTGAACGTATATTTCTACGATACAGAGACACTTTCCGCAGCGGATCTTGAACGATTCGCTGTACAAATAAATAAGGTATTAATATTTAAAATACACGACATTTTTTTTTACTATTTACGAGAAACCGAGGATTGTATGTACTTATGTACACGAAAAACGATAATTACGCGATTAGGAGACTGCGAATACAAATTTGAGGCAACTCGAAATTGAAGAGAAACGTCCGAGGCATGGTTGAAGTTGTTTTTTCCGAAAATAGTTGTTTAAAAACAGTACACCCGATTTCTTGATATCCGATGAACGGATTTACTTGAAATTTTGGTCACTTATGCCGAATAAGTTTTGTTTCAACCCACGGTTTTCTTCTTACTGTTTTTTTTATTAGCTATTAACAATAATAATGTCATGTCAATTAGAAAAACGTTTGGTACTTACTTTAGCCAATATTATCTATTTGAAGAAAAACAATTTTTTAAATTTCAGATTAACCGGATGATCGAAATTAAGATTATCGTTTAGGCTCACGTGTCCAAAAGTCCTCCTCGAGACTCCTTATAACATTTTTGTTGGTCAATATATTTTTTATGTAATTTGGTATACAACTTTGTTTATCTACACATGATTAAAGATCCAATAGATTTTGTAACCACTTTGCTTGGACCTCAAAAATTGACTTTGTCAATAAAATTGACCTTTTTACATAATATTCGGGTCATCCCAGTAGTTTATCGACCGTTTCAGCCGTAACCGTCAGAAGCAACGGATTTTTTAGACTCAAATACGCATTCGACCGTTACCAGTTTGAATTCAAACTGAAAAACGAATTTATAAGATGTAGTTTTTTCAGGTCTATTTGAAATTGTCAGTTTGATTGATCTCGCAAATTCGTCTAAAAGTAACTGTTTCTAGACTTCTTCGTGCCCTAATAAATATTCCTTTCAGATTAATGATGCGAAGTTGCCCCAACTTTCTCAGCTTTCAATTGTTACCCTAGTGAAAACGACTTAGTGAGCTATACTGAAATCGATACTATACTATCGATGTTGAATATACACCGGAGGTATCCAGGTGTAAAAAATTATCGGTATCCTTCAACGTCAATCTATTTCCCACTTCATACACTTGAGATAGACTGGCTTTCGTCATATCGCATGCAAACTTATTCCAATATCAATTTCGCATTTCTTTTGTCGTTTGCACTTCACGATACTTATCGGAACTAATCAAGATATTCGAGAAACGTTTTATCGCGAAAGTAAACGATTTCTTATTTCGCGGTATTGAGTCTTCAACGTGTTCGAAAAGAGTTTGCTCATTTCATGACGGTTGATCCTCCCCCTCACGATTTCAACGAGTTTTCATGCGAAAATTGGAATTTCATGCAAATTCTACCGATTCTGAATGAACATAAAGCAGAAATATCGTGCAATCCTTTGAAACGTGCAAACCGATAATTTTTTACGATTCTAGTTATTATCGTCGTGAAAATACTTAAAACGGACGAAGACTTTATAAAATCATTTTTGCATGAAAAATTCGTCGTTTCGATGATCCATGGGTGCCTAGTGAATTCGACATCGCGATACTTATATCCAAATATTTTGTAAATTCGCAATACAAATTAAAGGAGGATTCGATGGATACGTTGAAGCGGATGTTGACAGAATTCTTGAAAAGTTCATTGAAGGAACTCGCGAGGAACGTTGATGCCATATTATTGTGAAAATTTCGGATCAGCGATTGAGAATCGTCGATTGTCGGGGTCAGGTATCAGCTGGTTTGGTGGCCAAACGTGCGAGTGTACGAATTCCCGCCCAGGTTTCCCTAGCCGTGGGAATTATTTGGGTTGCGGGTAACAGGAATCCGTAAGTTCCACGATCCCGAAGCTCCAGTGTGTACGAATATTTGATGCCCGCTACGCCTTTCGCCCAATCGTCCGATGCACCTGGTAATCAACGTTAATGCGACATATCAACATCCGGAATGATGTATGGCCATCGCTGTGCAAACGCTTGGGCTTAGTACTCGGCCATTGATACAAACGAATGGTAATGAAAGTCGTAATATTCCTCAACTTCTTTATGTCTTTTTCTCTACTTTTTTTTTGTCGCTATCAAAAATACGATAATGTTCTTGAACTTCTGAGGGGTGTCTTTTGATCGATAAGTCTTGTGATAAGTCTCGAATGTATGAGTGAATTATTGATTATTGACCCGACGCGAAGTACCGGTATTAGTATACACAGAAAAAACGAGGGTTTCAAATTCTAACACTGGTTGCCAGATTTCTAATATTCAGTACTAGAAAAATATAGCAGATTACTGCAAGTTCGAATTCTAAGCATTCTTTTTATAGAATTGTAAAAATTATTCTCACACCGTATAATAAAATTGATGCGTGCATATTACATTTGGTTTCAACATGTAATCTTGTCGCCACCTTCAACACGGCATCTGCTGTGTAAAATGAAAATACCCAGTTTTTTGTATCCCTTACATTTTCTCTTAATACCTACCGTTCTTGGGTTATTTCGAATTTTTCAAAATGTAGCGTTTTTAGCATAAAATGATGGAATATCAAAAAAAAATCGCAAACAATTTTTAAAAAGAGCAATATGGAGCGTCTGGATTCCCTTCCAAGTTTTTCAGAATAAAAAAAAGGAAAAAATTTCCTCAGATTTGGCGCCGGATTCCCGATGGTCGAAAAAAGGCCTAAAAGCGGTCATGTACCAAAGTCTGTAGTGGTTGTAAAAAATGTTTTTAAAAATATTTAAATAGTGTAAACTGAAACCTGATATATTCTTTTTCAAACGCCGCTTTGGATATTCGAATATCTTTTTTTTTGGCAGAATTATCCAACTTTAAGTGTGGCAAGTAATATCGACTGGTGTATCCAAACTTTGAGCGCTAGTGTATGTATAGATTTCACTGTACGCATAGCATAAATCTTCGGAGTGCAGCGAAAAATATTGCGAAGTTATTAGTAAAACGTGACGCTTTATATCGTACTTTTTGTAGATTACAGGAAACTAATTGTTCAATTGTTTTTGGAGAACATTTTTTTTTAAACGGTCTTCTTGATTTCATGACTTGTCAAAAAAACGAATTCGAAGTTGGTACAATTATTTAGACATCACCGACATTTTTCATGTTAAACCTGCTTTAATCAGTTAATAATAATAACAATACCGTTTTACGCAAAAACAACGATTTTTTCAATGTCTGAAACTCGATTATTCAAAATGCTTCGTCAACTATCAGCAATGTTTTTCATTAAAAAAACCCTTTTTTTTAATCGACGATTTTTAAAAGATTCTTTCGAATCGCTTCAAGTATTAATCACATTTTAATCTTCACTAATGAATATGCTGATATGAATGTCCAAACGATTTGCCAATTTTTTAACTTATTTCTTCAAAACTCATTTTCCAAATGACTCTGATTTTCGGGTTTGTCAGTAGCTTACCCCTTAAGGCTCTCAGCCATAAAACTATTTTGAAAACTTTCATCGGCACATGAATTTTGTGAAAATTCCGAAAATGAAGCCAGGTAAAACGATTCACGTGAGCAAATCATCAGTTGTTGTTTTTGTTTTTTTATCGGAAATCCTTTCTTTACAAGTTGCCATTTGCGTGATTTTCAAAATGTGAAAAAGATGTTCGCACCCACGAAACTTGTTGCGCAATTAGTAAACTTACCAACTGTAGAATCTGAAAACTGAAAGTGCGAAAAAAAACTAAGAAAAAGGTACTAAAGATATAGTCATTCTTTGTGCTGGAGACCTGACCTATCAATATTTTTCTATCTAAATGTATTTTTCTACAAATTTCTAATAATTCTACTACTATTTCCGTTGCTCTTACCAGATGTGGGATACAACAATTCAGCGGATGGTCCAACTTTGTAACTCGTGCCGTGAACTTTAGCCATCGCTTTTGCAGCCTTTCTCGCAACGCTGGCAAGCTCCGGATAATCGTCCGGTCGACTTCGCGTGTGTCCCCACGGGACGAGCCACATTTGAGAGTACGAGTGTAGCGTCAAATATAACCTTACAATTTATCCGAGAAAACAGTGATGAATAAGGGTATTCAATAGTGAGTAATTGATCAACTGCACGGATCGACAGCAGGTTTTACGTTTCGTGATAACGAACTACCTGATATTATCGCGATTTTCCATAATGAAATCGGCCATCGCTTTGGTTTCGGGTTCTGAAAAGGGTTGCGGTCCTGCGTACGTTTCGTGACAGGGATCGTCGCTCGTGCCGCCCTCTCTCTCCTCGCCCCAGTGGTAGTCAAAGTTCCGGTTGGGGTCGACACCGTCGCAGCGTGTCCAGAGCCACTTCGTGTAATGTGAGACCATGTGGAACAGTCCGGCTGGTGTGTATCTGATGGCAGAAGATCGAACGTCGAAATATTCATCGCGATTCTCCCTAGTAAGTCTTTGGATTGTTTTTTATCAGCGATGTGCGATGATTCGTAGCGCGTGGGAAAACCACGAATAGGATCGTTCCCATTTCATAGCTCCGCTGGCGTCTTGGCTCTGCTGGAAAGACTTCACCAAAGCGAGCCTTCCCTTCCGAGGATAAGACAATTTCACGAATGTCGAGTTTTTTTTTTCATACAAAATCAATACTTTTGCAAATGGGTGCTAACATATCGTATTCTTTGTTCGTTTGAGGGCATTGCCTTTTACAACAATGAAGGAATTATCAACATAACTAAAGAATGAAGAGTAATTCATGAATATTAGAGAAACGATCAACATTGTCACAAAATGAAGAAAAACTGCATGAAAATTGAAGTACTGATCTCCATGATCGAAAAATCAAGAAATATTCATGAAAATTGGAGAAATAATGAACGCAGTTGAAACATTTATGATAATTTCATTGACGTGTTGACTAGATTGCGGGTCGTTTAAGAGGCAGAATTGTCGAGACAGAAGTATCTTCAATCAGGAAGACCGTTATCTTTTTTATTTACGATATATACGATACCTCGCTTCGTTATCGTTATCGGGATGACTGCTCCGAGTTTTTCGCCAAAGCCGATCGCCTGTATGACTGAATTCGTACCCGTCCGGATTGACGACCGGCATAATCATCCAGTCGCTCGTATCGAGCAGTTTCGAATAAGTGTTATTTTTCTCCACCAACTGACTCAGTATATAAGTCGCCACTGCTGTGCCTATCCATTCCCGAGCATGCATACCTGCAGTTGCCACAAAGGAAATCTTCATTTATTCTTCCTTTCAACATTTTGCTCCCTCTCCCTCCCTTTTTTAGTTTCAATGATGAAGGAATTGCGATCCGGAAATGCCCGTGAGGAAACTTTTTTTTAAAGGGGCATATACAGTTTTTTGCCGTCACACAGCGACTAATAGAAATTCCGGGTCAACTGCGTTCGTCGTTGCTCTCGTTATTTTCCTCGCTCGGTCTGCATGGCTGCCCCGTGGGCGTGATTCTTTGAAATCGCAACACGCACTACTTACTCGTTCTTTCAAGACGCATTTTCATGAAAAAGCACGATTTTCGCGTTGCGGTTCGACAAACTCGATGGTAATGATTAGATAGGGTCGAAACTATAACCTAATTGGTTCCGCAAGAGGACTCTGTCGAGTTAACGTGGACTTTGACCAAAATCGAATTTGAAGAATGTTCATCGACGTACCCGCATCGATCCACAGAGTTGGCTTGGTGGTTCCATCCTTCGTTGGCCCGGACGAGACTTTGACGACTTTGAGTGGTTGCCCTTCGTAACTATGGCCGATAGTCATCAATTCGACTAATTGAGGGTAACGGAATGCCAAATACTCCAGGTATTTTAGTATCTCTGAAAGCATCAACGTGGAGAAAGATCTGTTGAATGAATATTGCGATGAAATTGATGATAACCAAGGTTGTGGAGAATCCGTGTCAACTCTGGCGCAGTTACGTTTCAAAGTTGACCGATTATTAATTTTCTTGCTTTTGTAACCTAACTTGGACTTACAAAAGTTGCAGCCAGTCGATAAATGTACAAGTGCTGACTCGAGTAGCGTCGGCGTTTATTTCTCTTACTACATTATGGAAATTCAAAATTTTTAATGCATCAAAGCTAAAATTGAATGCAATACTATAAATAATAAAAAATAACCTGCCATTTCATGTAGATTATTAATTTAATTGGATAACATTGGCTTGCGTTGTATTTTGAATAAACTAACGCTTTAAATAATTTGAGGTTCATCCTGTGGATTAATTCTTCCAACATTTGATTATAACAATTCGATGTGCGCGGGCGTATAAATAAAAAACTTACCGCCATAACGATGATAACGTTTCCAAGTAATCGGGTGTCCTTGATTATTGAGAAGGTCGTCGCGTTGCTCTTTAGACATCTTTGGATTTTGATACGCTATAGTTTTCTACATTTTGGGAATTAAAAAAAATATATCACTTTTCAATCGGAATTCTGATCTTTGCTTATCTATGGCCAGATAAGCAACACGATTTAGTGAGATCGATAATCTTTCATACCTGGAGATCCGGAATCAAAACTGAAAATTCGATATCTTTTTCGCGCAGGAATTCCTTCACGTCGGGTATTATGTCAGGCGAGATGAGAATGTCCGTCGATCTACGATCCGAACGATTTTCGTAACAGGAAAGCAAAAAAGGCAGAATTCAAGAAATTGATCAGAAATTTAAGCGGATGTGATTGAGGTTGTCATTCCGACAATAAATTTCACTCTCGTTTCATTGTCTAATCGATAGACTTTAATATATTAAAAAAATCAGTTGTTGCATTTGTAAAATGAGATAGTCATTTGCCTACTGACTTGTTGCCCGACGGTGGTGTCCAAAACCGAACTTCGTCACTTTCGGAGTTCTTCAGCTCCATGAGATCCTTGACTTGAGCCTTGGTGGCAGGAGTGATTCGGATCAATTGATGGCCTCTGTAGCTCACCCGGTTCGTACGGGGCCTTCTGCTCTTTGGGTCATTACCAACCACGTTGTTGACGATCGAACTGAGACCACCGGTTACGACGTCGAACATCGACTCGAGAAAACTCGTTAATGAAAACTCGCGATTTCTCGGTGCCCGTGGTGAAAATCTTATAGATCCGTACTGCCTTGGTGGGGGGTTTCGCCGGGGTCCATCGTTCGTACCGATTCCCCAACTTTCCGGAAATCTTTGGTATCCCCCCGGCGATCTGTCGTGAAAACGTAACCTACCGACATTTTTTTATATTTTAGCTTCATCGAACGAACTCGTGAATTTAAGCGAAAGTGGGATCCATTGACAGTTACGTTTTATCACTTCTATTTGTCTTCGCTATCTTTCCTTTTTTTCGATAAAATTGAACTATGTGAAAATTTTAAGAGATACGAGATAAAGCACCATTGGAAATAAAAGTGCTTGCCGAATGCAAAATTTTAAGAGATACGAGATAAAGCACCATTGGAAATAAAAGTGCTTGCCGAATGCATCGTTAATCAAAGTTTCTAGGACGTATCATTAAACTTCATTATTTAGTTGCTCAGTTTATCATTTTTTTATATCATGAAAACGAAATCTTATATTGATTAGTAAATTTAAAAGAGTTATCAAGTGGGGCTACTTGAACACCCAGGGGTACTTGGACACAACTTCATTTCTGTAGAAATTGTGACATACAAGTCTGGTAAGCTTTGATTTTGTTTGGGTTTGTGTTTGCATTTTGTTCCTCCATGTAGTTATGTTTCAGAAATTGTACGCACGTATAAAAAATTCTAGAATCAAAACCCTACATCAATTACAAGCAAGAGGACATAAAAAAAGCTATAGGCGTAGTTCGGACGGGGATGACGAAGAAAAAAATTACGGAAACTTTCAAAGTGCCTCGACCTACGTTAGTACGGAAGGTGCTTAGAAGAAGAAATAAATTGTTTCCAATAAGCAATTTATTTTATATAATGGTGGTATATAAATAGTTTAACTGATTTGATTACATTATTTATCATATTTTCCAATTTCCATTGGGTAAAATAGATACGTACACTGTAAAATATACAGGGTGTTTGGCAGAACGTTGAACATACGAAAATGGTGGATGGGTGGGGTCATCTGCTACTTACTCAGCCAAAATTTATTTGGCCCTGGCCCCCTGAATATTAAAAAATTTTTTTTTGCTTTCTTCTAGTTTCACTACTTTCTTAACTTTAAAGTGTAATTTTATTAAAAATGGGTAAAACAGGCAATAATTTTGTTTTCTTCTTTAATCTTTAATGTTAGCAGATTCTTACAAAATTATTTCTTTGTCTAGATGTGAGAAAGAAAAAAGTTATGAGCCCTCAAACTTACAGAAAGATGTAAAAAATAATTAAATCTTAATTTCAACTTGCATTAAAAAAAAAACAAAAAGTGATTGAGGAGTTTCAATTCTAGCAAAATATCCCTAGTGTGTGACCTTTCTAATGGTATGTAATTTACTTATGAAAAAAAAACTTTAAGAGTCATTTGATCATTTTATCAAGTGGGTGGTTTTGTAAGAATCTGCTAACATTAAAGATTAAAAAAGAAAACAAAAATGTTTGCCTGTTTTACCCATTTTTAATAAAACTTACACTTTAAAGTTAAGAAAGTAGTGAAACTAGAAGAAAGCTAACAAAAATTTTTTTTTAATATTCAGGGGACCAGGGCCAAATAAATTTGGACTGAGTAAGTAGCAGATGACCCCACCTATTCACCATTTTCGTATGTTCAACGTTCTGCCAAACACCCTGTACATCCGTAAACTTTCAGTTACATTTTAAGGGTGCATTTGACCACCTAACATGCAAACTAAGCGATTTTTTGTTACGTTATTTATCGTGTTTTCCAATTTTCATTGGGTAAAAGAGATACGTATACTGTAAAATGTGCATCCGTAAACCTTCACTTACATTTTGCGTTTAAATTTGACCATCTAACATGCAAGGTAAGTGATTTCCCCACAAAAGCAATATAGTGTCCAAGTAGCCCCAACAACGGGGCTGCTTGAACACTAATTTTGAATATTTTTAACCTTGCGCGCATCGAACATTTTCAATAATTTATGGTAGCTATATAATTCTAACAGTTAGGTCGGTACGATGGACATTCTCCGGTAGCCCCAACTTTATTTGTTCTCTTTGAATGCCAAAAAATGTGAAAAAAGGTCTTCAAGTAGCCCCATTTTTCGGTAAGGCGTTAGTTAATTAATTCTTGTGTGTCACTAATTCCGGTTTGGGTCTTTAGAATAATTGTGAATTAATTCATATCTTATAGCCATGAGAACTAAGAGGTCGGTCAATTAATTGTTAAATCTTTAGAAATCAATTTCTACGCGTTAATTCTCACAATCACAAGAGTTAATGGGTCAGATTATTTTCAGAGCTCAAATATCAGGATCGTTAGAAAACAATGAATATTAAACTATTAAGATAATTGAAAAATCGTCTGGAAATTGTCAGTGCATTGAAAGAGTGTACGAAATTTCATTTGAAATATATTAATAATCAATTTCCAAGCGGATATGGGACCTTAATTACTTTGGTCCCGGGGCGATTTTTCTAGTTATTTAAAAATTCACGTTAACGAACCGATCGTCATTGGAAGATTGCGAAGCTGCGTTTTCCGGGTAATTCGAGCGATCGATCGTCACGAGATCGTCGTGTGGAATTTCTTCGTTCAAGGGGCCCCTCATCGCAGCACTTGTTAACGCGAAAAAAACAAATATGCAGCCACCAAATGAGTAATAATTAATTGGCCCGGGTAACATTGCCATGGTCTCGTGCGAGCTGACGAATGAAACGTAGAAATGATTCTCGTCCTCGAGGAACGCCGAGCACGCGGGACTGCGATGCAATCGTGATGAAAGTTCGAAGATGACTGACCGACCTTTCTCGAGGATATTCCAAGCTCAGCAAAACTCATTTCCTCCGAAGGTGGAACGACCGAGATGAAAAATAAATTGTACAAAAAAAAAACCCGGTTTCACTGTCGCGGATTGTGAGATCGTTGGGAAGAAGCGGTCCTGTCTTTTGCCTGGTAAATCAATGGACCATTTCATAGGTAAATCAATGGACCATTCTTCAGTTAAATTTTTGTCGTTGCCATTTGGCTTCGACGATAAACGCAGGCTTAAACCATTTCTAAGACGGTAACCTTCGCTTCGCGTTCAGCCAATTTTCTTCAAAACGACTCCCAACTTTTTCGCGCATGCTTTCTTTTTTTTATCGCCTCGTCTTAGCTCGTTAAGCACCTTTTCCTGTTTCGGCGATAAGTTACACTCGATAAAAGAAATCTGGTAAAAGTATATTTGCGTGACACTGATTTGAAGAAAACGATTGCTTTCGCGGTTAATAAAAGATAGTCGATGATTGTTCCGTAATTAATCATTCGTGTTATATTTATCACTTCGAAAACGAAGTTTAAGGTGTTAGGCTACGCGACCCGAAAGTCAGGGTCGTGACAAAAAAAAATGTGAAGGCAGTCGATGAAAAAATCGTTCGGGCGTTTATTTGCGCCTTAACATCAACAAAGTTTTTTAAAAATATTTATGAAATATTCAATGAAAAATGTTGCGAAGAGCCTTCGAACGCAAGGGCCTGAACGGTGCACTTTATTCTGATCTTCTGGTTGCTTGGAAAATAAACACGCGTGTTTTTTTCGAAATCTCGAATGTGACGTATCTTTCAATGTATTTTCAATTTAAAAAATGCAGGACATCGGAATTTAACGGATTTATCGAAAAATGTCGAAAAAGTTATACATTTTGGACTTTGAACCTCAAATTTACCAATGGAAAATCCTAATTGAAATGGGATTTCCGTTCTTATTTCCGATTTCCTATGTTACGAATTTAGAAAAATCGACGAAAGAGAAATGTATGTCAAGGGGGATTTCCATACGCCGTCGAAGAACGTTCTCGTCCGTTGTGTCTTCGAGATGACGAGTCATCCGACGAACATCCGGTCATGGAAAAAGAGGACGAAGCGGGAAGCACCGAAAAAGTGATTCGTTGACGGGAGGAACGAGAAAAACAAGTCGTTTGTGGATCGACGCGAGCGCCTTAACGGAGTATAACGGTGTTAGGTTGGAAGGAAGCCAAGGTCGCGCGCGGCTCATCCGAGTATACCTTTGCGCGAGCGCGAAGAGATCGAGCCGTGTTTACGTGCGCGAGCGCACGCCGTGAGTACCACATATTGTGGTGAAAATGAGCCGTTGTTCCTTCCGTGTATCAAGGCTCGTTATATACACTTTGACGAAAGCGTGTGCGGTCATGCTCAGTCCTGGAAACAGTTAGGTGGTAAAATTGAAGGCAAGCAGCTAGCGAGCGCCTTCCACCGAGATGCTTTGCACAGAAAGCGTCAGTTATCGTCCGAGCGTAGGCACAGGCGAATCTCTACTGTTCGAATAACGAGACACTGCCTTTTCGTTAGAATCCAGACGATTATTGATAGTGCAGGCGACCGGACCAACTGTCAATGATAAAGCATCACTGCTTTCGTCCTGTTGTGTGTGCGTGAACTTTTTTTAACGCCTTTTCCCGAATAGTTCTTGGGTTTCGCCGTACACGCTCTAGTCTGACACACAGGCAACGCCTTCGACGGTCACGCCTGTATCGAGAACAAAAAGATGATCTCGGCCGAAATGAAAGACCCGCCTGTGCTCGTGTGCGGAGCTGCATGTCGAGATTTGCAACGATCCCGCGGATGTACTCTCCCTGAGTAGGTCACCGGTATTTGCCGTTAGCCCACACCGCACGCCGTCTTAACTCCGTGCGGTTGCAAGTATTGGTGACTTCGAGCGCGAAACGGTTGGCCTCCTTGGAAAAAGGGTTCTGCCCAACTGACGGATGAAATAAATGCAACAAATGCAACAATTCAAAGCTTTACGGTGTTCACCCAAGAATAAAATCTCGATGACTAAAAAACTTGCAGATTAACGCAAATTCGTTCGCGTAAACGGCGTTTTCTTAAAAGACGTAAAATGCCAAATGGTTTTGCGTTATCCGCCTATGTTAAAAAAATTGAATTCACTACAAGTACTGTAAATCTGCGATTATTAGTATGTAAATAAATAGCAAATAGTAAACAGTTCAGTTAACTATCTAGCAATCTACGACAAGTCTATGATTGCGAAACAGAAAATATCGTTTCCGACAAATGGTAAAACGGGAAACGTCGAATGCCTTGGGACAGAATAATTCGACATCCAGATCCAGGTCGTTTCGACTATACGCAGGGAGTATACTTTATTATCATCATTATTTTTATTATTATCATATATATACGAAAAAAGAACATATACGGGATGGGTGTTACTATACGATCGATACAATCATTGCGTGTCGACGTATACGATAATAATAATAGAGTGTAATAACCGAGTAAGAATAATGACTCGAATAATTAAATAAAAATCGTTATACAACAGCGACGTAGATTTTTTCCGCTTGTTAGTTGCCCGATACGGAAGAAGAAAGTGACATTAAAGTGTGTTTGTTTGGGTGTTTCTATTTCGCTGGACGTTTAACTACGAACGTGTTCGCCACAAGCTCGTTCCACGAAGTACGGGAACGCTGACAGCGTATACAGGACGATTTTTTATTCTCTCGTCACACTTGTGTTTTTTTTCAATGATTTTGTTCGATACACAGTTGGCCGGTCTGGGTATCGCTTACAGCCGGCCATTTTCACACCATCCTCCCAAATAGATCGAATTTTGACTAGCACGTTTGTGGCACGTTACGCGCGCGCGGGCGCTCCAACGATTTCCCACCTGAACGTAAGTGTACAAAAAAGAAAAACAAAGAGAGAAACGAGCAGAAACAAAAAAATGAGAAATGTACGAAGCTGGAGGTGACGTCGGTCGCTCGTTATCGGAGGATGGCGAACTCATCCCAATGCAAATAATATGCGATAAATATGCGGGCTCGCTCGATTACGATCTTAGCTATTGTTGAACAACATTCGTTAACGTTTTTCTTTCTCTCGCGGAGAGGTTTGATAATTGACTGCTCATAGTCGTTCGTCGTTAGGGTCGAGGGAAGAGATCGATCTTTCTCTCTCTCTCTCAATCTCTCTTCCGCTTTCCTTTCCGCCGCGTCTGCGGTCCTATACACCCGAATTATCACGGATATGATTATAGAACTCGCGAGCGCAATGTACTCGTCTCCTGCTCGAGCGTTTCAAGGGTGATCGCAACATTGCGAAAAAAAAACGGGGCAGCGACGATAGTACCTTTGAAACCTTCGCTGAAGATTGTTTTTCATGGCAAGAACGAAGGATCTTTGAGACAAAGTGTCACCGGAACATCGATCAGAAGCTGCGAATTTTCTCTAGCGCTTAGAATTTCGTTGGATCGTAATTTTAATAGATTTTCAGATAATATTAGTTGAAACGGTGTTGCTTGCGTGTGTTCAAAATTCCATTGGTTTTTCAACGGCTCAATTCTTTTCGATCTGGTATTGCGAAAAAAAAACATTTCTTTTTCTTCAAGAATCGCCGAAACCGCAGTCACTGTTGCGGGAAAACGCTGTTGAAAATGTGTGAAGTTTGTCCAAGACATTTTTAAGATGCGTTTGAACTGAACGTTTCAACGTTAATACAACGAATATGCGGTGCTTGTTTTTCAAATTGTTTCTTCGTTTCTAATACGAAGGAATATTTTTATTGGCAGACATGGGCTGCAGATCTGGAATAAGAATTCTGATTCTCCCTTAAATAGCTACAGCCTAGAGTAAAAAATATTTTCTTGATAAAAACTGAGGAATAAAATAATAAGTTTTATTCGAGATCCACAACGTAATTCTAAAAAAATCATTTCTCGTAATAATAGAAATAAAAAAAATAATAATAATGGAATATTCGTTGTTTTCGAAAAGTACGTCCGTTCCAACAAACTTTCGAAAATCTTCGTACATGGCTCACACTTTGCGCAGCGTTCGTTCGCTTTCCAAATTTACGACGCCGTTTTCTCAAAAAATTGCAAATTTTTCGCGCAATTACGAACAAATTATGGTTTTCAAACGATGGCGATTGTTTCACAAAGATTTTCGACGCGAAACAAGAAAATTTCGAGAAAATTCGAAGCTTTGTCTTTTGTCTCCGTTGAATGTTGCTTGGACGTCCACGACGCAGGAGTTCCGCTTTAACCACGTATTTTTTCTCCATCCATTCCTGCGCGGACGTCCAAGCGATTCACTTGCTCACGTATGGCCTCTTTTTTATTCTCTTCCATTCTCTCCCCGTTCCCTCGCCCATCTCGAATATCCATTTCGAGTGAAGATTATCCGATTGGACAGCTAATTATAATTAACTCAGCTTCATTTTCCTCCTCATACTTCTTCTCTCTAAGGCCTTAGTGTTATGTACAGTTATGAACATCATTTCTTCCACATGTAAGATAGGCTACGATTGGGTTATGATAATAATCGGCCACGCGGCAATGATATAACTTTCGGGTAATTTGCAATACACCCGTTGGACAATAACGCGATATACACGGCGTATCGTCAATAATTAATAGATCAGAGGCCCCAAGCCTTATTAAAAGACGTTCGAGCTACTTCTGGTCACCGAGCCTAGTTATCCATGGTCCAGATTTCACGTTTTAAACTGCTTTTTCGAAAATGAAAATGCAGTCAGATTCCTACGCAATAATTTTCGATAATACATCTATCAGATGTACATCACATTTTTTTAAACACGTAGTGTTAGGTGTAGTAAACAGAAATCCATGATTTATCCAATAGATGACTTGGAAAAATCATGGATTTCTTTTTACTGCATCTAATATATTTTTTTAATCGTTAAGTATGAATATTTATTTATTTTCGATTTTCGTCAAGTTATGGTGAGTCTGGTACAGAAAAAACGTCAAAGGGAACTTCGCTGCCCATATTTTTAGCAACATGTCCAGCCAATGTATTGATCAAAGCGATACGGAAGGAATTTTCAGCATTTCGGAAGCATTTTGAATAATTACATCTTGGACCACAGGCAACCGAGGAGCTCAATATGTTTTTACCGTTTTAGGCTTGAGGCCTGGGTACCTGCAGTTGCAGAGCTATCGATTGTTTACGACACATCCTGTATATATATATATATATATATATATATATAGTATTTATAATTCATTTCGTTTGAAATTCATCGTTTTCTCTCGTATTCGTTTTTTACGTTCAGCATGCAATGATAGTTTCAAATATTTGTCCGCTAGTTTCATCCTACGTCGCTCGAAGTTGGGGGGTTAGTACGAATCAGTAAACTCAGCCTCCAGTCGTCGTTCCTCGTTGGGTTTCCGCGATCAACCAACCATAAATCTCACGTAAATTCCAATCGTGTAATGCAGACATGCAATATTTGAATTAAGATTTTTTGTCGGGCGGAAGTCGAGTATCGAAGACGATGGGACGGTCATAAGGGAATTTTGGGGCAGATCTAGCAATTTCGAGATTCACAATACGCGTTGTACGCGATGATTAAATGTACAAGTCCCGAATTAGTGGGACCGTGACGCCGGAGCTTCCGAGGATCGTTGAAGACATTGACGAGGCCAAGTCGTCTTTTTAGACGATGTTCGCCTTGATCGCTGCGCTCCCCATCATGACCTTGTTAACGAAGTTGACGATCGCCGTTGCCGGCTGTCCGAGTTCCAGTTCCGCGAAAACGTGACACTGATTGTCCGACTTGTGAGCCGGTTTTCTCGCGACAAAGCCAAAGCATCGACTGCGAAAAGAAGACACAGGATATGAGTAGGTATTAGGTCGCGAAATTTGATCGAACGGCCCAAGGGCGTTAGCAGTTAATGTTTCGGGAGGGCGAAGGGAAGACGGTCATGAGAAAATATGAATCGTAGCGATAAATACAGTAGAGCCTCGATTATCCGAACCCTTCTCGACCGAGCCTAGTTCGGATTAGCGAAAGTTAGGATCATAGGTATGTATAATCATGGGTGGGCGTAGGGGAGAGTGGTCACCCTTCGTACGCGGGGCACATTCGAACAATTAGAAAATCAGAAAAACTAAAGGGCACACAAACATGCCTTCGCATGTGTGCGT
>JAPYZJ010002922.1:0-20476 GCA_030522765.1 Ophioninae sp. B BG-2022a | reverse complement strand
TGTAGATGTTGTCCTGAGTAACACCAATCTGTGACCAAAAGAAGCCTTCCTACGAGGTAGTAGTTGCCAAGACATGTCCCGACAATATACAGATTTAAGGAAAAATTGTCAGGACTGTCCTGACATGCACCAACTGTCCCGACAAGAGTCGTTATGATCTAAACAAAGACCCCTCATCGACCGCTTTACAAATATATATATATATATATATATATATATATAATGATTTATTTTTATTTTTATAAATTTTTTTAATATATCATGACTTTTTTTATTTTTTTTTATATATTATGATTTTAACCATATTTTACCAAGGTTTTGAAAAAAAAATTGTAAAAAATGATTGTTTTTTTTTACGGATTGTATTTTATTTACGACATACCCATTTTTCACGATTTCTCTATTATTCCGCAGCATATAACAGATAAAAAATTGTCATTGTTGGAAATACATCCAAATTTGTAACAAAAGATTATAAATTCGTAAAAAAATGGAAAACAACATTTGTTTTTTTTGGAAACCCTTGGATAAAAATGGATAAAATTATTTCTTCAAGCTTTTTAACGAGTTTTTACAATCTTTTGTTTTACAAGCAAAATAGATCATTAACGCTTAAACCGTCTCTCGATTATTTACTGAAAAAAAAATTTCCAAATCCCTTTTTAGAATTGACAATGATAAATTCAATTCAAGAAAAAGAAAAATATATAGATTTTTAATAATATTAAAAAAATATAAGCTTTTATTTAATGTGCTAGAAATTAGAGGATAGTATATTGCCTGGATGAAAAAAGACGTTATTGGGTGTTATCCTCAAGGTTCTCATGGAACCTGTACTCAACTATTTGCAATGTCCTTAAAACTGTGTTAAAATTTGTACGATGTGCTTTCTAAGCTTTGCTCAAATCTGTGCAATGTGCTCGAAGCTGAGCTCGAATCTAAGTGAAGCACTTGAAGCTGCGCGATGTGCTCGAAAACGTGCGAGAAGCTTCACCGAGAATTCGCCCCGTCTTGGGGAACTTTTTAATGAATAATCAGTGGCTAATTTGAATAAATTATAACCGATGGCATTTGACGGGCGTCACAATGGCCGCGTTTCTTATTGCTATACATTCAAATATACAGTCTTGATCAAAAGTATTGGGCACCCTGCAACATAAATATCCCAACAAAAAAATGCACTTTGAGCAATTGCAAAATTGTTTTTGTCTTCGCTCCTTCACAAATCGAAACAATCGATTTTCACGAAGAGCGAAAATCCAAAAAAAATAGTATTTTCAAAATGCCTTGGGAGCTACATAAGAAATCGCAAAAATGTAGCTTTGTCCTCTTCGAAATGCTGTTGAGTCAATTTATTTGCGATTTTTTTGTTTACCGAGATATTTTTTGAATTTAATTTATAATTTTTCAATCCGGGCTCTTAAAAATTAAAATCAATTTTTTCATGCGGACTTTTTGAAATTAAAATTAATTTTTCAATCCGGACTTTTTAAAATTAAAATCACTTTTTTAATGTGGACCTTTTTGAATTAAAATTAATTTCTCAATCTGGACTTTTTGAAATTAAAATTAATTTCGCAATCCGGACTTTTGTAAGTTAAAATTAATTTTTCAATCCGGACTTTTTAAAATAAAAATCACTTTTTTAATGTGACCCTTTTTAAAATAAAATTAATTTTTCAACCCAGACTTTTTTCTTAAATTAAGGGGTTTCTATACTTTTGTCCAAGTCTGTCCGCGTATATATAAAGATTGAAGTACATAGTATTTGGCCACTGGACGGGATGGAAAACGGAAGTGTATTGCCGAGAGTCACCGAGTTCGCGAGCGATCTGCATAACTTCCTGTGAGGCGTCCATTAATTCCTTTGTCTTTCGTTCTCGTTCCCCGATCACAGAGGGTGAAGGGAGGGTCGTCGAAGGCCGAGAGAAGATTGGAGGGAGTGAATATTAGGAAAGAATGAGAAGAACGTGCCAGGAGGCGAGGACGGATTTTTCGAGGACGCCAGCCTCTTTATCGCGTAGCCCATTAAAATATCAATTAAAGCGGCCAGCAGTCGCGACCAAAAAAGACGGAAGATCGCGGGCAGTTCGTTCTGAGATGGCGACCCTCGGGACGAAAACACTCGATCGCGATATATATTTATCGTGAAGCCCTCCTTTTCTTTTTATTCCCGATGTTCTTTTGTTTCGCTTCAACACCGCGAGCCTCACCCTCGTTAAATACGAAAGAGGTTGAACGAGAAGGGAAAACCGCAAAATTGGGTTGCGACATCAGCCTCATAATCAGCCCGAGAAGTCGAGAGGTCACATTCTTTTATGATGAAAAAAAATGACCGAAACCGCGAAATGGGTCAGATGAAGGTTTCCTCATCAACTTTTGGCGCTAACGTTACTTGGGTCAAAATCATCGATCCCTGTACGACCCGCAAAAAGGAAGCTTGCATACGATATCTGGAATGAGTCAGAGTCTTCGATTAGCCTCTGGATGGTTGATATTCGATTTTGGTTAGAAGAGGCTAACTCAAACAAAGCTTGGGTTTCCTAGGCTAATCCAAACAAAGCTTGGGTTTCATAGCCTGACCCAAACAAAGCTTGGGTTTCCTAGGCTAACCCAAACAAAGCTTGGGTTTCCTAGGCTAACCCAAACAAAGCTTGGGTTTCCTAGCCTGACCCAAACAAAGCTTGGATTTCCTAGGCTAACCCAAACAAAGCTTGGGTTTCCTAGGCTAACCCAAACAAAGCTTGGGTTTCCAGACGCTAACGAACAAACCCAAACAAACAAAGCTTTCCAAAACTCCACCCGAGTATTTTGACTATGAAAGATAGCTTGAAAATACGAGAATCCGAGAACGTGGATTTTGATTCAAAATTCAATAAAGTCACATAGATCAGCGTGATTCGAGGATTTATTTGCAAAAGAATCACTAAACGTGAAGAATCAGGGGAGGTAAGTCGACTAGCTTCTTTCCGGCGCAACCCTCTTCGCGAAATCATCCCCCAGCGACGTATCCCCATGTTGGCTGACGAGAGCGAAGGTAGACGGTAATGCGTCCGTTTGTATTCATTCTGTCGTTGTCAATGGGAGCGCAAGGCAGGTCGGATAGAGCGCCGGGTATAAAAATATGATGGAGGAGTTGATGGGGGATGAAGAGGTAGAGAGGAATAAGGAGGAGTCGCTGAAGGGAAAAACTCGGATGCAATATGGTCATAGGAGTTTTATGGGAAAACTCGTGAATGGAAAGCTGCGCAGAGTTCTTCGAGGCCTTTTGGAACCTATCCTGCAGTCCAATTGCCCAAGGAAATGAAAAAATAGGTTGCAGCTGTTATATTTGATAAAAAAATCCTACCTGATTACCAATTTTCCAAACTCAACCCCATCAGGATCGAAATTTTTGGAAAAATGTAAAATTTGGAGAAATTTGGATTCGAAAATTCACGACTACAAAACTACCAACCCAGTAGTTGCTCAAGGGTGGAAAAGGACAGCAAGTGGAGGAATTGAAAGTGAAAACGTAGACGCGAGCAGGATTTCCTTGCGGAATATTCCTCAGGCGAAGTATGGATGATCCATGATGGGATGGGTGCAATTCATTTTCTTACGCGATATCAATTTTTTGCTTGGCCTCTTTCTCCGTTGCCTCGTCGCGCACTTTTTCCGCGAGCTCCGGCAAAAATTCTCTTCCCTCCATGATCCACGTCTGAAACAGGTCTGTATATTTATACGGAGGAGCGTACACGGAGACCCTTTGGAAGAGAGCCTCATCCCAAGGTAGCGAGCGAGTGAGCGTAGCCCAACGATCCATAGTCTTTTATCCGTTAAAACCGTTAACTCCGCTAGACATCAAGGGGAATACGAATTAGCCCCCTGTCGGTCGCCATCTTATCTCGATGGAAAATTATGGAGAGGATGAGAGGAGGGTAGGAAGAACGAAGCTTCTGGAATAGTCTGGCCGATCAATTTCTTCAGCGATGTTAAGACACCATCCCGACCACCAGGAACATCATTAATTGGAACACTAGAACGGACAGGTAACCCAAACAACCCCAAACATCCATCTCGACCACCAGGAATCAACATTGAATCAACATTGAACATCATCTTCACCGTCTGGACACCTAATACAACAAGCCTACCAAACGTCTGTGACGCTAGACGTTTCTAAGACTTGTTTGGGGTAGAGAAGACTAGGAATAATGAAGTTTCTGGAATCGTCTGGCCGTTCAATTTCTTCAGCGACGTTAACACATCCATTCCAACCACCAGGAACATCATTAACTGGAATACTACAACCGACAGGTAAACTTGGATCAACACTGAACATCAGCTACACCGTCTGGAGGCCTGATTCAACAAGCCTTACAAACGTCTAGCGTCACGTTGAAGGGGTTTAGGAAATCGGAGCTTCCAAGCAGATTTGGCCGGACTGGTAGGTTCCGATCGATCATGAATTATAGACTGCAGGAGTTGACAGCCCGTGTGATAGATCGCGGTAATTAAATAACTGGGGAAGGAGGGTGGATGAGAGAAGGCGCGGATCCGATCAGCCGAGAGAGCCTCCAGATTCGTTGATGGTGGATGTTGACGTCGGAGAGGGTTTTGGTGCATACACCGACTGCTGCTCCCAAGCTGTCGTCATGTGCTTTCCTGTAACGTACCAAACGTTACACATCTACCAATGAAGACACACACACATACACACAAAACTACATAACGTTCTCCCGATTCTCTCGTCGTTCCCGAAACGCCTCGGTAATTGACGAGACGCAATGGATAATCGTCTCTCTCCCAGCTGAAAGCCGAACCGGTCCCGTTGACGCTATCCGCGCAGATTAGAGGGTGTTAGGGGACCCGTGAGACAGAACGGAGGTGATTGAAGTGTCCGATCGAGTATCCATCCTAACCCTATTTCCTCGGATGTTCCCTTCGTCGCGTCATCCATCTCTAATACCATCGAATATTTTAACGTCTACCAAAGATTTTCCTGGATCGCTCATCATCCCCTAGTCTTCGTCTTATTTCGACAGGAAAGCAACGATTTTCGAGAAAACGACGAGACTTGCTCTTCGATGTATCTAAAGGGGAGGGGGGTGGAAAAAAAGGATGAGAAGGGTTGCCGGGTGAAGATCACGAGTAATTTAAGGGGGTTGGTGATGTCGAGGATACAAGGAGGTGGCCCACTCTGGCAGGTTCGTTCCAGCCAACGTGAGTGTTCAACCAATTAATCCACTTCAATCCCGCAGACAGCCAACCCCACGAGTATCTCAAAGCTGTTCTTTTCCATCTTTTGTTTCTTCCAACCTTCTCCCTCTTCGTACCCTTCGCCTTTTTGTAACTAGCACGAGCATCCCCTCAGTACGTAACATCCAACCGAGACAGCAATAAGACGTATCGGGATCGAAGAGAGGAAACATGCTTCTACTCGGTGCTTCAGGGCGTCCAAACAAGACCAAGCAACGAGACGATCTTTCTCGATCACGAAACATCCCTTTCAACTTCTCACGTACACCCTAGTCCTCCTAGCCTTTCTTTCTGAACAAGCTTGAGTTTTTAAAAAAGCTTGTTTTGCCTGACACTATTTATTTCGCCAACGGTTGTCGAAAAGGGCCAATGGACAGCTGGTGCTGAGGGAGCACCAGGTTTTGGTCGCAGAAGGAAAATTGAGCTAGAGGAACTGTTATGAGTTGTCGACTTTTTTTTATTTGAGATTTTTAAGTTCCAGATCAGATTCAGATGACTCTCAATCCAAATAGGCAGAAAACCTAATCCATTGGTGTTCATTGAGATTTTTAAGTTTCAAATCAAATTCAGACGACTCTCAATCCTAATAGGAAGAAAACCTAATCCATTGGTGCTGATTGAGATTTTTCAGTTTCAAATCAAATTCAGACGACTCTCAATCCCAATAGGCAGAAAACCTAATCCATGGGGTGCACGATTCAACGAGTCATAGGCAATCATTTTCACCAAGTTTTATCAATTTATCCATTTCGTTTGAATCCGTTTCAGAAACATCTAATTCGGGAACATTATCTTACAACGTCCCAAACGACTGTACGCAAGAACTCCACTATCGTAACATTTATCAGCAACTATCGAGACACGAGAAATCCGTCGCACAGAAATTTTTTTTTCCTCAATGACTCCGGTGGATTTGGGGGTGGATTCCAATTCCGAAGTGAAACCGGATAAACCGACGGAGCTTTGGTATCGGGCAAAGTCTTTGGTATCGAGAAAGAGAAAGACGGCTGGAGAAAGTGAACGAAAAGGAAAGGAGGGAATGGAGGATGATACCACAGATTGCGCAACACACCAATTAAGAGCCATTCAAGTAGGTTCGGGTCGGGCAAACCAATAAAACAAACTAAATCCGCATCTGGACGACTAATCTTCCAGATAGTAAGGGGGTGGTTTCTCCCTAAAGCGCTTCCAACCCTCCCCCTAAAATACGCTTTCTTGTTCACGGTACTCTCGTATTTCTTGTGTACCGATTCCCCACATGTGTAAAACTGACTTTTGTACATACTCTCCCATACTCTAATCGAAGGTTTACCTATCCCGAATAAACGGCCAAAAGAGATTTCCTGCCCGAAGGCCCCGAAAATCCTTCCTACATCCCCTAATAATACTCAATTCCGATGTGGATTAATAGCACTTTAATTTCTAGGTCTCCTCTTACTTAGCTGGGTTCGCACGTGAATTTGCTGTATCGATAAATTCAAGGGGTGGAACGTCTGAGGAATTTGAATCTCGAAGGGTTTGTTTGGGTTTGTTTGGGGGTGAAAAAAGGGGGGGGGTGAAAAAAAGTATTTTTTTTTACCGTTAACGCAATTCATGTTTATTTGGTTTTTTTGTTTTCTCAAATTTTAAAGAAATAGGTTTGGTACAAGTGTACCGAATACGAGATTTTGATAAAGCGTTTAATTTTTTTTGTGGATTAATTGAGAAAGTTGAGGTGTAGATGATACTTTTTTTTTATTTACTGTATATTGTATAAATGCAGTTGAAGAATTTGCTCAATTTTACAGTAGCGAGATCTTTTCGATTTTTAATATTTTTTAGTCAGCTTTTAACTAGCCTTTTTTTAGGGTTTTAATTTTAGATCCTCAACCAGTGGCTAGTAAAATCTGGAATTCCGCTAAAAAAACATATTTGTAATGGAATGAGAGAGAATTGAGAGAATAAATGAATTTGTGCAGCAATTACGAAAAAGTTGGACAAAATTAGGTTGTTATCGTTATTCAAGAAATAGTGGTCGAAAATAAAGGATAAAAAATGTTTTCTCGATGCAATAAATGAAACATCCCATCTGCTCGAACGATAAAAAAAAAACAATTTTAATACAAAAAATGGCAAGGTAGAAAATAGACAACTCGACTTAGTCGTGTTCAAGAAATACGGTAACAACCCAAACAAACCCAAACCTGTAAATCCCTCCCCAGGCCTGAGCAGTTGTCGCTTTGATGATCCATTTGCCTGACTCCAAGCAGTCGCGACCGAATTTTTTTGTTTGGTTTTGTATGGGTTGGCTATTGAGAAAGAGCCAACCCAAATGGCAGAAAAGACGAAAAAGTTGGATGATTTATATCGCGGTTGAGGTTAGGTTGATCCGAGGTCTGGTAAAATCGCATCGAAGAGGATTGACGTCGGTGTGTCTGGGACGAGCTCGTATCAGTAAAGAGGAGCGAGTTTGGTCGAATGAGGAAAGAGCGAGAGGTCGTTGGAGTATGAGAGGGCAGCATACTAATTTATGGCACCCTGGCGCTCCATTACGAATATTTATCCGTGGCGGGTTTAATCTAAACTTCGGGAGAGTCACCGAGAGTCCTTCGTCGTCGTCGTCATCTTCCTCCTCTCGTTTCTTCCTTCTTCGTAACTCGTTGCATGCTCGCGGCCTGTTACTTGTTTTTTCCTTTGGAACGAGTATACTCTCAGGTCGCTTCGCAAAAGGCATCCTATCAGGTCCCTGCGAACCCCTCCTACCTTGACTCCTTAACGACGTATTGTCTCGGCGACTTATCAAAACAATTCGTTGAACTCGGTTGCGAAAAGTCTTTCCGACCTGCACGACCCTTCGGGTGTCACGCGTTTTCACTTCCCTACCTCTCGCACCCCCAGGGAATATTTTTCTGCTCTCGTTCGGTCTTGATTAAACGAGCCTTGCCATTTTTGGAACGAGTACGGATTTTCCTCGTGAAAAACCATCCCCTCGTCGACCCAATAGGTTTCAACCAGACAGGAAGACCTGGAGGACGTGGGCCCAAGAAACCAGAATTTTATTCGCAGCCTTGAAGAACCTTTAGATATTGGGATGGCTGGGAGTTTTCCAGGTCGATTTCGTAGAAACTCCTTTTCTGTGTTCATACAAATAGAAGAAATACGAATTTTCAACCCAGGAACTATCCATTGGTCCATTTCTAGAATATCTTATCATGCAGAAAGAAACTGGAGTAGCTTCGTCATGTTTGGGACCACATTTGGGCCAGTCGTAGCATCGATGGTAAAAAAGGCTACCTTCATCATTAGGTATCCAGATGTCCATCATATTGATGACATAAAACCACTTTTCATGCCTCATGCCTTCATGCCTTTTCCTCATGCACTCATACGACAAAAATTCGTCATGTTTGGAACCACATTTAGCCCAGTCGTAGCATCGATGGTAAAAAAGCCATCATCATTGGGTATCCAGTAGCCCATCATATTGATGACACAAAACCATTTTTCATGCCTCATGCCTTCATGCCTTTTCCTCATGCACTCATACGACAAAAATTCGTCATATTTGGAACCACATTTAGCCCAGTCGTAGCATCGATGGTAAAAAAGCCATCATCATTGGGTATCCAGATGTCCATCATATTGATGACACAAAACCACTTTTCATGCCTCATGCCTTCATGCCTTTTCCTCATGCACTCATACGAAAAAAACAGAAACGAAGCGCAGAGTCTTCATCAGGAATCTTAACCGATCATTCCAGCAGATAGAAACAACTTTCTCCACTTCTCCCCCTGATTTTTTCTCCAATCTCACCCCCTGGAAGCTCGATGGTCTTCAGGCGTCTGGATGGTCTCCGCGATCCGCAATTTCGGCCTTTACCTTTCTATCCTCAGAATCAGTAACGGAACGATACGATCTTTCTTCCTCGCGGCTTTCTCCCTCCAGAATAATCTTTGAGAGTTTTCAACCCCCCACGGGTTGCGCGTCCCTCGATGGCGCGAACTGCGCATGCTCGTCCAGGTTACAGACTCTTATTTCTCTCTCGCCACCCCATTTTCCGATGCTCTTTTGCATATTAACAATATCGCTCTTCGAAATATATAGGAACTAGGTTGGTGGAGGTTAAGGGGGATGAGAGGGGTAAAAGGGAAGAGCAACGCGGTTTCAGGATGAAAAATTATGAAAACCTTCTTCTTCCACCCTTCGTACTACCCCCAATGTTTTTCATCTCTCTCGCTCCGATTGCGTATTCCATGACGTAGACATGTATATCTGTCGACTGTCTGGGAAACGAAAAGCCTCGAGTCACGTAATATCAAAGATGGAAGGATTCTGCTTTAACGCCCTTTTATCTGTGAGCAATCGATACCCCGATAGCTACAACTCATACCCCCCCCCCCTTAAAGCTTTTTGTTTTCCGCATTCTTTTTGTTTCAGCGTACACGTCGCATCGTTCGCTCTCCCTCTTCCACTTCCCGTCTTATTTTATCTTCTCTCTATCTCTCCCTTCGTCTCGATCTTTCGATTCTTTTTTTTTCTTTCTTCGTCTTCTCCGAGACGCGTTACCCTCCTTTCACCCGAACGGTCTCGACTCTTTTTTTTACGATACTGCCAATTACACGCCCGTTTGAATTCACTATCCCAACCAGGGCGAAGTCCCATCCCGAACCGTCTGCCCCCAAAAACGTCTTCTTCAAACCCTCCCACAGTGGCCGTCGATATAAATTTTTATCTGTAGTACGTCCTCTTTCCTTCTCGTTATTTCAGCCCTCTCTACCCTTCAAACCCAAACGCCCAATCTTTATCATACTCCTTCCTGGTGCTTTCCATTCAATATGAACCGGAAGTGAATTTTTATTTGCTACGTTTACACCATTAATCAAAAATGTCTAAACGAGAATAATCAAGAATATTTCCTCGACAACTTCCGGTCATCAGGATTCCCGTAACGTTAACCCAAACAAACCCAATCATCCTTGAAACATACCCAAAAGTAAAAAAGACCACAAAGGTTAAAAAAAAACCTTCGAAAGACCTGGAAAACCAAGTCTTCATCATCAGCCTCATTGGCCAATCTCCACAGGATGTCCATTGCTTATCACCCAACTAAATCCAATGACCAATCCGTTCGTTTCGAGAACTTCCAAAGTCCAATGTCCTCAGAGTCCCACATATCCCTAAATATATAAATCCCTATGCGTGTATTTGCTCACATAGGAGTAGTGAGAAAGAGCTAGGATCCTCGTGGGGTTTTCCTGTTTTTATTCAAACCGCGTTATTTACCTGAAGCTCGCATATGCAGCGTTTCCTTTTCTACCACTTCCAACGGACGGGTCGTATTCTCGTATAAAGCGGTTACGGTAGTCACATATATAAGCACACAAGCCGGTTCATTAGAGACATTCGAGCTGCTTTCTGGCAAGCACACATAACCCAAACCCACGTATATAGAAAGATACATGGAGCAATGAAGAGACGCGATGGGATCGAGTGAGGAACCTACCTCTCTTTCTAACGGTCTACCCCTCAGGAAGAGATAGTCAAGGGAAAGGGTTCAGCTTCCTGTGACCTCCGCAATACACACTATATATTATTAGTAAGAGGGATTCGTACCCAGGAGGTGGTTAGTTGGAGGCTCTGAAGTGGGGGGCCCTCCGAAGGGCTCAGGAAGAGGGGGAGGGAGGGTGGAACCAACCCCCGCGAAAAGCTAGGGGTACGTCAGGGAGACGCGCAGACAAAATCAACAACGAGTAACGAGAACTCCGCGATATTAATCCACTCGTCGAGTTTTCAAACTTTCTACAAAGCAACGTCACTGACTGTACCACTCAGCCTTTTCCTCTCTCTTTTCAGAGAGAAAGAGAGAGAGACACAAAACCTCCACTTCCGTTTCTATGTACGTATCTGCACATCCACCACCGTTTGCTTTCCATCACATCCCTGCATCTTTCTCGTTACCCTGGGTATGATGAGCTCTCTTTCGTAACTCGGTATCGCGGTAAAACGTTATAGGTACGTCAGATATAGGCACGATTCGACGCCGTATTTCCCAGCTCTCCGCTTATGCTTGGGGAGTACCCTCCACGAGCTGGAGGGTGGAATTTGGGCCCCAAAAAAGAGATGGTTTTTTTGGGGGTGAAGGGGGGGGGGGTATAGGGAGTCTGGAAGTTTCGATTTATACTGTTGATAGACTTGACAAAGCTGAGGTTTTTTTTAAATTTTTTTTATTAACATTGAGTGTGGAGTTGAATTGTCGAATCGTATTGGAATATATGAAGAAATTGTTTATTGGAGAAAATTATTGTAACAATAATAATGCTGGGCGAAATTTAAAAAAGTTTTTTAAAAACTTTTCTTCGTTTTTCAAAACGGTTCGCCCTATTTTTTGACGAGAAGGGTTTTGGTTGACTCGTTCGGTTTGATGGTAATGTGGCCTTTCCTGACGCTCCTCAAAGCTTCCAATCATTTCTTGACAACAATAAAGCCATTTGGAAAAAAAAAGGTTTTATCAAACATCGAACAAAAATTAAATATTTTTTTAATTCCTAAAACGCGTAAACGAAAAAACACTTCGTCAAGTTTTAAGCAACTAAAAAAAACCTTTTTGCTTCCGGTCAACCCAAACACAAAAATACAACAAGATAATATCTCAATTAAAAATCATAATTTCAAAAAAAAAATACTTTTTTAATTTAAAAAAATCGACAATATGAAAAATATATGAAAAAATTGATAGGGCAGTAAATGGATCAATCGGTCAATTGGGTAAAAAGGATTTCGCGTTGTTGGGTGACGGTTTTGTATTTTTGGTGTCGAGGAAAGATGAATGAGTGTTTCTGATATTGAATGATATCGGAATGGCGAGAGGGGCGAGGGGAGGTGGGCGGGGAAGAGAATTGGCGTCTCGTCGAAAGTGTTGATGACGACGACGACGCGGCAGCGCCGTCACTCTCGTTACGCAAATGTCAATGGCTGGGGGGACTATCGGGTCGCCTCATCCAATTGACCCAGCCCATCTCGATCACGCACCGAGGATATTTTTATGCCTCTTTATAGCGTGGCACGCGCCGAGAAGTCTCACACGTGTACAAACGCATGTCAATGTACGTACGAACTTACACTGAATTGACAATTGCGAATATAGGCGAATTGATGATTTTGAGGACTTTCGAGATCGAGACTAGGTCCCCTTAATGTATTTTCTCCACTGTTGATTTTGCTTGAGCCAATATCGTAGATAGGAAAGAAACGAGAATTCATCGGTCGAAGACTATTAGATGGTGAAGCCATTTGCGGATAACTGTCGCATCGCGTCATCGTTGAAACTCGAGCAGCGACAACGTTAACGGTTACGTGGTCCATGATTATAAACGACATTGCGAACGAGACAACCGCGAAAACATATCGTATCGAATGCGTGCCAAACATTTTAATTGATAATAATTGTTCAGCTTCGTTTCCACGTCGACGAATGTCTCTTGCTTCCATAAAGTACCCCATGGTAGCCCTGATAGGACATTTGGACAAGAGCGTGCACGGTGGAGCAGGAAATCTATTGGGCTGAAAAGGTTAGGAAAAATTGTATAGTGACTACATTGTATACAACGTGATGCTTCGTTATTAACAAAAGATTCAATCAAGGATTAATGATAGTACAGCGAAGAAGACAAATTGCCTAGCTCCCAATGCGGTGAAACTAAATTTGAAATTTCGCGACCACTAAAATATATACTAAACATAGTCTGACTCGAAACTGAAAATTGATAAACCTGTTGATAAGTGCCATAAAGAAGCTTGGTCTAGAAAAAATTGTGTTATTCAAACTGGGATGTAAAGTTTCTTTCGCCCAAGTAGGCCTGCTGGACGTAGTTTTAGGAAAACGGTTTTTTATTTGTGACCATACTCGGAGGCTAAATAATCTTTACGACATTTTTTTACCAAAGCATCCTAAGGGATTAGTTCCACTATGCCCTCGCGTTCGAATTTAGTCTGTAACGACTTTTGGGAAAAATCGTAACCGTACACGTTTTTGCGTGACAGGCTGTATGTGTGTCTTATTGGGTTTATCTTTTTCCTCAGTGTGGTCATCCGGACGAAATGTTCTCTAGAGGATCATAGAGGTCTCAAATGTGGAATAAAAGTACGATGATATCTGTAGATCGGTTGAACGAGTCCGACTGCAATTTTTCTCTACTCGGGCTATTATTTATCGTCCTTAAGGCGCGCCTACATGGGGTACCTCTTGCTCGTGGCTTACCGGGCCGAATCTCGAACCGAATGCTTCGTAATAATTAATTGCGAAATCGCCGAGAAAGAGGAAACGCGGAAGGATGGAAAAACTCAGACAGAGCGAGCATCTAAAGGGAAGGGGAAACCGAGTAGCCGGAAGGTAATGGCGGGAAAGCAGGAAGGGCTAGGGAAATGTATGCTGACTGCAAAAGTCGAAAGGGAGGGACGCGACTCTTCGTCACGAAAATACAAAAGCAAATGGAGACCGGAGACCGAACAGTGACCCTCTTTCTCTCTTCTCTGCTCGCGATTGTCTTCCACGTTTATTCCTACAATTTTTATATATATATACATATTTATACAGCCTTGACTAAAAGTACTAAAAATTTCGGAAAAAAAATCTGAAAAAATTTGGGGATTCTCAAACAACAAAATTTAACATTTCAGTTCTTTAATTAATTATTCTAAACGTCATGGTTTTCAAGTTACCCCTCACGATACTCGCTTTTCGCGAGATTGCATTTTTTAAAAATAAAATAAAAAAGTTTTATGAAAGAAAATAGCAAATTACCAAAATACTAAATTAAAACTGACGCATTTTTTTTCAATACTTTATCGCTATATGACAAAATGATTCTTTTTCAAAGTTCAGCCCGCGATTTTGCAAAGAACGAAAATCGTGGAAAACCTGTAATTTTCAAAAAGGCCCAGCGGGTGCAAAAAAAAATCGCAAAAATAAGTATGAAGAATCAAAACGAAGCTGTTTTCCTATTCTTCGAAACGCCGTTTGGTAAATTGCTTTACCATTTATTTTCGCCGAGATACTTGATTTTTAGTCTGAACAGAAAAATCACAGATTGTCTAATACTTTTGACCAAGACTGTACGTATCCCTCTCTTCCGTCACCTTCCACCCCAAGACCGCGTTCCCCGATCGTCCTCTCTCGCCACCACAATAAATTAGAATTAAAACGTAGATTCAACCGAACATTTCAGATTACGAAATGTTCACTGTTTCTCCATTTTTTTCCGAACGACGCAAGCGTCCGGGAATTTCAGGGCTGATGTTTCAGGGGTGTAAAAAATACCCTTGGAATACAATTCGCGGCGAATACGAAGGAAAGTTACCAGATTTTTTTTTATCCTTCGGTAAAATCAATTTTTTAATTATTGCGATTACCATTATTCAGGATTATTGATTAATTATTACGATTAACATTATTCAGGATTATTAATTAATTATTGCGATTAACATTATTCAGGATTATCAATTAATTATTCCGATTAACATTATTCAAGATTATTAATTAATTATTGCTACAATTATTCAGGATTACTAATTAATTATTACGATTAACATTATTCAGGATTATTAATTAATTATTGCAATTAACATTATTCAGGATTTTTATTTTATCAATTTTATCATTTGACTTATGATGCTTGAAATAAATATATACAAGTTCACCCTGGAAACCCAAAACGTCACTTCACTCATATCCGAAAAAAAAAACACTTTTTTTTACTTTTTTCTTCTGACCAAGAAATTTCATTAGAAAATACCAGGGGGTTTGTAAATTCGACAGGGTGCTCGAGGGTCTCTAACCGAGCCATAAAATGCACTTTTTCGGGCTATCGAATACCAGGCGATAATTAGAGGGATGCTGAAGCCGTTCAAAAGGGACGTCGTCGAGGGGGTGGGGGGTGGGATTTTATCGCAATAAATCGGGGAGGGTATGAAATTGTTGGATTTCGCGAGCGATCGTCACGTTCGTAAAATATGTATTTCAATATAAAACGGCGCCGTTGTATAATGCGAGCGTGTATACTCGTAAGAAATAAAAATAAATTTTCGATGGTAGCGGGCATCTCGTATGGTAGATCCGACGTTTAATGTGGCATTAAAGTGCGCCGCGTCGAAATACGTCTCCGAAAGCGAACATAAAAATCGTCGAACATATTAACGCCCGGTTGGTCCCTCTTGACGTACCAACCAGAAAAATACGTTCCCCTCCTTTTTTTTTCCCGATCCCGTTTTCCACCTCGGATACAAAACACGCTTCCCGCCGTTTTAATAAAGCTGAAAAGTCCCCGAACAATCCGTCTTCCCTGTTGAGTCACAATGCACACGTACGTGAGCTCGAATCTCAAGCACCCTATAAGAAACTACATATAGGGTGACAACTATCGAAACCTCCTGTTTTATTCAGCATCCAGGAAAAAACTATTTTTTTTCTAAGTGATTTTACATTTTTCATAAACATTTGAAAATAAAATATGTAGCTTGATGGGTATGGAGGTTTTTGAGGAAATTTCTATTTTGCATTTTGTAGAATAGAGATAATAAAATTAATAAATATATTCGAAGTAAATATTATTTCGTTTTTTTTAATTTAAAATAATGAAATTATATTAATTTTAGATTTATTTGTAAAATAATGATTATTTTTTTAAATATAATTATTATTTTTATTTATAAAATTATTATTATAGTAATATAATATTATAATAATTATTAAATCATACCGCAATAACAAAAACAATAAAAGAATGGAAATCAATGGAATCAACAATTGGAATAAATATTTTTTCACTTACTAAAATTTAGTAGTCTCAATGTGCATTGAGGATTTTGCAGAAAATTCCATTTTGCATTAAATAGAATAAGGATAAAAAAATTAATAAATGTAAATAAAGTAAATAATATTTTATTATATTTATTTAATATAATAAAGTAATATACCTATTTTATATTTACTCAAAAAATATTGATTATAGTAATATACTATTATAATAATGCATTATCACTGCGAAATAAAAAAAAACAATTGAATAGAAATCTAGGGAATAAAAAATGAAAATAAATATTTCTTTGGTTACTAAAATTGTTATTGAAGCCCCAAGTAACCACGTGGTCACCCGATAATCGTCACCCTGTACATATGTACACGATAGCGTTAGGTAATATCCAAACACGTGTAAGCACCTCCTCGTAGTCTCTCGAGACTTCCAGCGCCGACAAACTAATACGCGGGACACTCCGGAAAATTTGATAGGCGTCAACGTTGCACTGGATATTTTTAGCACGCATCGCGAGCACTCTTGATCAATCGAGCTGTAAAAAATTTGTAAAAAAAAAAAATAACAAAAATTGGATGCCTCTCTTGGGGATTTTTAAGGTCAAAGGGGAATTTGATGAAAGAGAAATTGAATGGATATTAAATTGCGCGAATTTTTTTTTTATGTAAACATACGTATATAATAAATTTGGTATAAAAATATATTTTTTTTAAATCATATGAAATATTTTTTAACAATCCAAAAATCTTTCTTTCTCAAATATGGTGAATGGAAACTCAAACAAACCCAAACAAATATTATCAGAATTGTTTAACAATTTTCTGTATAAATAATTTTTTTCAAAATCATATAATATATTTTTTAAACAATCAAAAAATCTTTCTTTCCAAAAACTGATGGATTATACCTACTCTATAATAATTCATAATAACGTATATTTATAATAATCAACGTGACTTTTTAAATTACACTATATATATTCAATTTTCGATTCTATTTCTCACGTCGATACACGTGACCCTTTCGAAAGCTAAAAAATACATATCAACGACAAAAAAAAAATACTTCCCTCTCAAAAATCACAAAACCACTTGATTTTTTTCCAAAACCAATCTCCTCCATCTACCAAACAACAAAAACACATATTATAATAATAAACGTCGACGACTTAATCTCAATCGAGGCGTGACTCCTTGCCTTGGTACGTTTCAGTTGTTGTTTCCAGTTTACGCTCCGAGTGCCTCTCAATCCTATCAGAGGAGGAAGACTAAAGCGAAGAGGGTAAACACCCGAGCGGGGGGGGGGGGGGGGGATTGAAAAAGAAGGATATCCAATGCAAAAACGAAGGAGGTGCGAGAGGGAAAGAACGATTTTGAATTGTGGGCGAAGGGGTTGAAACGACGGAAGAATACGTGGCCAGGGGGGAGGGGGGAGGGGGGGAGGAGTGAGACGAAGCAAAGAGGGAATAAAAGTGAGAAGAACGAAAAGTTGAAGCGAGAGGGTGAACAACTGAGGACTTCCGTTGGCGTCGTCTTTCCTGTGGGATTCGACCCTCCCCCCGCCCTCCCCTCGCCCTCTCTCGCCATCTCTCGCCAATCCTCTTTTTAATTAAAACAATGAGGTCGTTCCGGCGAAGCTTGGCTCGACGAACGAACGCAGTGGGAAATAAGTATCGCGAGGAATCAACCCTCCCCCCTCCCCCCCCTCCCCTCGGTCCCTCTTTTCCCTCAACCGGGCAAACTCCGGTTCTATTTATTTCTAATTATCTTCGATTCTTTAATCCTGAAAGCACAATGGAACGAAGGGAGAGAAACCTTGGTTATTTTTTTTTTTTGTTTTTTTTTGTTTTTTTTTTGTTTTTCAAGGTACACGACTGAACACACCCCTTAACCACCCTGCTCTCATTTGAGATTTAACGGTCCACGGAGAGAGAGAAAAATGAGGGGGGAGAAGGAAGTGGAAGAGAGAGAGGAACGAAGGCAGACGAACCACCCTCCGGACCATTGGTATACCAGAGGCAGAGGGGTAATCGAATAATTAAGCCTTTGATTGGAGCTTTATTACCCAATCCGCGAAGTGAGTTTTTATTGGGTTTCTCGTCACGATAGCCTCTCGACACCCTCGAGCCTCCCTTCGCCCTCTGGTCTGTTCGACCATCCGAAAAAAAAAACAAAAAAAAAAAAAAAAGGAAAAACAAAAAAAAAATGAAAAAAAAAAGGACTAAAGCATTCGTGAGATTGGACCTTGAATAAAGCATGAAAACGCGGTACTCGCTACTCCATTCAAACTGACTGCTACCGCAATGCGTCGATCTGTTACTTCTATTTTTTCCTCCCTTCTCTTTTTTTTTTTTTTTTTTTTTTTTTTTTCGTCGATTGAGTCTTTTTTTCTTTTTTTATCACATTTTTTCTCGATCGTTCACATTTAGCTTTTATTCATATCGTATTGCGTTTCCGGAACGGAAGTAACACGAATATGTATATACATATATATAGAGATTTATTTTTATTTTTCTTTTTTTTATTTATATATTTATATGTAGAGTTCTGCCGGATTTAAAACGTATTGGAAAATGATTTTTTTTTTCTTTCGTACCATAGTCGTCGTTCTTTTCGTCAAAGAGAACAAAAAATGGTGGAATAATTAATGAAGAGATTTATACATTTGGCTTCCATTCGATTCGATCCTCCACTCGGATTTCCCTTTTGCCTCGTTTCTAGTGAGGAAAAAAAGGAGAGAGGAAATGAAGAACTGTACAGAAGAAATGAAAATATTAAAACGTATTTTCGACAATTGTGTGATTTTTTGGAAACGTGAAACCCAAACAAACCCAAACAACCTTAATTATTTCTATAAGTTATGAAGTTGTTTGGGTTTGTTTGGGTATATTATGGAAAGCTCATTTCTTAAAAAAATTCGGCTCATTTCGACGTCTAGTCGTCGAAGTATACGAAAATACTCTATTTTATTGCATTTATCGTCAAAACATAAAAACCCCATAACTTATGGAAATAATTAAAAAATATCGTCTTCCCCATACTTAATATCACTATTACTGACAAAAAGACAAAATTGATGCCAAAATTTTGGCAAAGCTCGACATCTGCATGATTACCAAAAATTCACCAAATTTTTTAAACAAATATATTTTGAAATAATAATTGATAAAATGATAATTTTATAATCGATAATGATAAAATGATAAAATAATAATTTAAAAAAAAATTACATCCCATGATTTAGCTATTACTTCGTGTATACTATTGGGGGGGGAAAAAAATTCTTGAAAAGTAGATACAGAAACGAAGTAAGGAAACCGATAGGAGGCATTGATTTTCCAATGTAAAACATTTCAGAGTGCTTGTATAGGGATAAAGGGCCAGGGATAAAGGTGGAGAGAGACGTTGAACGAATCTGACAGTGAAAGAGGAAAAAAAGAGTAAAAAAAAAAAGAAAAGGAAAAAAGAAAAAAGAACAGCACAGAAAGAGGGAGCGGGACGTGACGCGCCTCGCGGCTTTTTTTTCGAACGGACTTTTTAGGACACAAGGGCTGTAAGGGTGGAAGGGATGTTCCTGTGTTTCAAAACGTGTACGGGAAAGGAAAGATATTGATGGTTACGGGAATTTGATGGCATATTGCTCGCGTCTCTTGATGTCTCTTTCCCTCTCCCTTTTCCAACCCCCTTCCCCTCTCACCCTCCCTTTTCCACCCAGCCCTTTTCCAGATCACTTTGTGATGTCTTTACTTGGATGTAAAGTGTGTGCCACACACTAATGGCGAAGCTTTTCACCGAGGGTTTCCACGACCGAGTGTGCCTCTGTTTTTCTTGGGGGATGATAAAGAAAAACGGAAAGAAATGATAAAAAAAAACAACGAAAAAAAAAATGGACGATCGGAGATCTGAAAAATTGTGGAGACCGAAGACCCACGAATCGTTGGATCTCGATGTGTATTATTTGATGGGTATCTTGGCACGAACGTCACACAAGACCAAAACACGTTTCGTGACAATATCTCTTGTGTGTATATATATACAGCCTTGGCCAAAAGTATTAGGCATCCAATAATTTTTCTTTCCCGACGAAAAATCGAATTTCTCGGCGAAAAAAAATCGTAAAAATTTGTTTAAAAAACGAAACTAAAGCTAATAGTTACCTCTTCAAACATCTAGTTTCTAAATCCCAGGATCACCATTTTTCTAAGTTCAGGCTTTTTCTAAGTTTTTTTTTGTTTTAACATTAAATTCGATATCTCGGCGAAAAATTATCGTAACTCAATTTACCAAACGGCGTTTCAAAGAGGATAAAAATTGCTTCATTTTGCTTTTTCATTTTTATTTTTGCGATTTTTTTTGTAGCCGGTACGTCACTTCGAACATTACGGAATTTTCCACTGTTTTCGTACTTTGCATAATCGCTTGCTAGACTTTGAAAAATGGTGATCC
>JAPYZJ010002921.1:0-24883 GCA_030522765.1 Ophioninae sp. B BG-2022a | reverse complement strand
ATCCTTGAAATGGGAGGTAGGGGGTGAAATTCTAAGACGATTGATATAAGCATGTATGGGTCTCAGATGAACCCCTGAATTGTTATTAATTTTTTACGGCAGCCAATCGGACGCGTCCGAGCCGGAGAGTCCGCATGGTGGGGGTACCGCCCCTCCGGGAACTACCCACTCCGGGACGCGTGCGTGTCGCTCACCGACGCAGGCGCGTCTCCGGGCGCGTCTCATTGGCGACCGTAAAAAATTAATAACAATTCAGGAGTTGATCTGAGACCCATACATGCTTATATAAATCGTCTTAGAATTTCGCCCCCTACCTCCCGTTTCAGTGATGACGTTCTTAGCTGGGACACCCTGTATATATATGAAAATACACATACGTGCCCTGAAGTAATTCAACGCGTAAAGGGGATGACAATGGGGTTGCGAAGCCCGTTGCCCACACCCTCGAAACGAGACTGGTACAGTCTATATACACGTCCCCTCTTCTTTTTTTATTTTCCTCTCCATTCTCCACTTACGTTTTCTCTTTCACTCACCGGTGCTCCATGGATATATACTTGGGTAATGATCGTGTTACTGGTGTGTTTGTCGAAAGCCCGCGAGAAAAATTGCCTAATAACGTGACGAATACTTCTTTAGACCACCCCTCCTCGAAAAAAAGGTGAAAGAAATAATATGGATCATGAGAGGAAAAAAAAACACGGACACACCTACCAGGATTTTTTCAAAACTTCGTTTCGAAAATTCGAGTCAGAATTGTGAGGATTATAACGTATTGTGAAAAGAGTGAATCGGATAAAATAGATTTTTGAAGTATCTTTTGACGGATATAATTATTTGAATCGAATGTGAATGGTAGGTTTTTGGTCAATGTTATTTCAATATTTAAGGGAAAGTAATATATTAGAAAGGAATTTAACACGATTGGACTTGGACGGTTACTTTAGATTCAATTTTTTTAATAAAAAAGATTTACAGTGAAAAAAATTCAAACGTTATTTGAAACTCTTATGTGAAAAGATTTAGAAAAATGGACCGAATTTTAAACAAATTTTTCATTTTTAATAAATATAATATATATTTATTGAAAGTTGGGCAAAAAAAACGTGAAAAAAAAATTACGTAAGATCGTGACAATTAAAAAACAGTGAGATTTCAATAAATGCTCATTCACTTTAATTATTATGTCCAATGACTGATATTTATTCTATTTTTCATGTTATCCAATAAAATAAGAAAAAGTTCACTCATCCAATTAATACACCTCTCAAAACATTTTAATTAATTTTCAGGAATGTTTATTTCGAAAATACTTCAAACATCAAAAAGATCCTCAAGCATTAATTAATTCTCGATACTATCGAAACTTGATAATCCACAGCGATATAAAACTAATCGTCCATGATCGCCCTAGTGTTTCGCTCATGCTCACGAAATTGGGCACCCAGCTGACACTCTATTGCTCATCTACGAGGGGGAAACATTTGCGATAGATGAGATAAACTAAATCGTCAGTGGTCCAAATATACACTTTGATAAGTTCTAACAGTATAGTCGCGAACAGATGACGCTTCGAGCATTTGTTTTTTTTTTTTTTTTTTTTTTTTTTTTTTTTTTTTTTTTTTTTTTTTTTTTTTGATGAACTTAAGGGTCAACAGTATGCCGTGTGTTATCGGTCGGTAACTCACTTTAGCGTGTATTTCTATCTAATTTACCGTGAAAGATTATCGGATCGTGATCGCGACGGTGCAGTCATTATTACCTGTAAGAATCGCGTTCAGAGTCTCGACATATGCTGCGTGAACACCGCTATACAAAAGCCACAAAACCCAATTACTTTAATGGAATAATTTTCGTTGAAATCTCTATCGCCCAACGTGATAAAGAACTTTTCGATTCTTTTATCACGCATGACCCTTGTGTCCTTACAATTAAGATTATAATACAAATTCTTTCTTAAGATGGTCCCTAAATTATAGGATTTATTGAACATTTAAAGCTTTAGGTACGTCCAGCAGTGCCGAAAACGCGCTAAAATAAAAAATATTTTCAAAAGAGATAGAAATAAAAATAAATAAAAACTCTTTTTACATATTGATTATTAGCGTTTAAACTTTGTAAACAAATTTATATAATTTTTTTTTTTTTTTCAAAAATTATAATATGAAATATCACGTTTCCCGAAGCACTGTGAAAAAAAGTTGCTCCACAGTCGACATAATTTCTTTTTCAAATGTTTATAGATCTGCAAAAGGTTTCAAAATTCTTGTAAAATAAGGTTGTAGTTATAGTCTGTCAAGCCGAATTTTTGAAATTCGAAAAATGTATCAATTGACAGCAGTTTAAAAAAAGTGTGGATTTCATGCCATAAATGTCAAACTTTAATTATGTTTATAAAATTTTCTAATCACTGTATTAAAAATCCGGCTCGACAGACTATAGTGAAAACAATTTCGAATATTAAAAAAAAAATCATTAAAAAATATAAAAAACTGTACGAGTGTCAGAAAAAGTAGTTTTGAGAAAAACGCGTTTCAATTTTTAACAGCTAGCCAGTTATGTTTTCTATAATAACTTTTGATCTATAGAGAATTTTTACAATCCAATTCCACAGAAATAAACCTAAAACTATAAAGATTAATAATCTATAAAAAATCTTTTTTTTTTTAAATTCTGGACGTACCTATGTAAGGCCTAAACGATCTTTTTTAAACATCGATTGGAACAAAGATTAATCTAGTAAGTTCTATGTTAGCTGTCAATTATATCGCTGATAAAATGAAATACTTGAATATCTAACTCTGTACGATTATCCAGTTATCAATTAATAATTGAAACAATTGAATCTAATTCAAGCTCGAGTGCACAAAAGCAACGAAATAAAAAATAAAATTGTATCGCTACAATTAATACAGGATCGTCTTTTCATCCCTTGTGTACGTTAATTATACAGCGGAAATCAACTTTTCGAATCTGCCTTCGAGGGTTAACCTATCCCTGTCGTTTTCCTTACCCTCTTCGTCTACGTCTGGCCCACACTCAAAGGACGCACAATTAGTGTAATGGAATATACATTTTTTGGTACATCTATCTCTACGAGCTCTATAGAGCATGGCTTTTGATGGCGATACAAGAGGGCTCGGACATTTTTTTTTCTTTCTCGCTCACGCTTCGCAACGGGGGTGGTCTCGTTGACTGCCACCACGCACGTTAAGCCATCGTTCACCAGGTCTCATCTCTACACCCTGCATACACAATCTTCTGTTTGAAAACTGTGCAAACCCCCCTTTTTTTTTTCATATATGTATTCACGCACCAAGTGTATGCTTCAGTAAAAGTGTACTTTATAAATGCTATAGTATTCTACCAGCATCAGTCGAACTCCTATTATTGCTTGGGCTTTCCACGGATTTTTGCAGATTGCTAAAAAAAACCCGCACTCACGATCAGTTTTTTTTTTTTTTTAGGTATTTGTATATGGGTACACCGAAACAAGATCACACGTGGGGATACAGTACAATCTCTGTTGGCGAAATTTTTCTTGTTTGGGTTGATGGCAATACACCTAAATAAGGAGGCCAAAAATCCATATGTGGGATAACCCAAATAAGAATTCTAGAAATCCGTATTCAGAAAAACGAAAAAAAAGAAGTCCAAAAATCTATATTCGGTATAACCCAAACAAAAATTCTAGAAATCCGTATTTAGAACAACGAAAAAAAGAAGTCCAAAAATCTATATTCGGTATAACCCAAACAAGAATTTTAGAAATCCGTATTCAGAAAAACGAAAAAAAGAAATCCAAAAATCTATATTCGGTAGAATCCAAACAAAAATTCTAGAAATCCTTATTTAGAACAACGATAAAAAGAAGTTCAAGAATCCATATAATGAACTTCAAAGGATAACTTGTATCAAAGGATAAACGAGCTAATGCTTTTAACCAACATTAATGAATATGAATTTAATCGATTTTCACCAAACCCAAAGAAAAAATTTGTTTTTTTTAAATACCGAGATTCGAGAGAACCTCAAAAAAATAGCGAAGTTGGTTTAGTTGGGATTCTCGAAGTTCTACCTATACAGACACGCGATCCAGCCGTAAGCTGGAGGGGCTTCAAGGTACGGGGAAAGCGCGCATCGAACAGGGAAAAAAAAAACGAGAAACGTAGATGGAATAGAGGGAGTCAATGGGTATAAGCACTAAGCACGTAACTGTGAAAGGAAACGTCGGGGGAGAGGAAATGGTTGGCGAATCGTCGCTAGATTAAAAAGAGTCTCCCTTTTCACTTGCTCTTTTATGTCGTGCTGTTGCTTTGCTATTACTGACTGTGTAGCCCCTACACGCACCATGTGCGTCTACCCCTCTTTTTTTTCTTCTTCCACCCTCCCACTCCATATCTTTTTTCTCTCTTCCTATTTTGTGTTCGTCTTTGAAAAAGCATGCGCTGTGTGGTTTATTCTCCGTGGCAGCATTGCTCATCGTCTCTAATCGTTCGCTTCTCCAAGCCCTCGTACGACACAAAAATCGTGAGCGGATTGCGGATAAAACATTTTTGAATATCAGGTAGAATCGTTCCAGTCTTATCTCGAAAAATCGAATATTTATCCTTATTTCCACCGATTTTTTTTGGCGTTTGTTTGGGTTTCGAGACGGTTTGAATTTGTTCGCGATTCACGTCATCGAGCTTGTTTGAGATTGGTTGAGTTTCAGCTTTATTTTCGTTCTTTATTTTTAGGTTTTTAATATTGTTGACACCCGATACGTTATTTTGAAAATGCATCGATATTGACGCTAATACAGTCAAATTTGATTTTAATTACTATTGGAAAATCGAAATTTCTAAGTATTCCTCTATTCTGAAATAACGAAAATGTACGACGCGATTTAAACTTGTAATACCTTAAACATTCCATTTCTTACTTTTACAAAAGCTCAATCTTCTTAATTTCTTAATTAATTCTTAATCTTCTTAATATCTAAATATAAAAAAAAAATAAAACAATAAACCAACAAACATTATTTTTATGTATTACTATATATTATATATTTATTATTTACATCAATGAATATTGAAAGACATCGAAAAATCATTTCCGAGCATTCTTCGAGAAGCGATAGATTCTGTACAAACGAAAAGCCTCCTTTTTTCCAATAAGCTCCTGGTGAAAATCTATATCCTTTGTCGCCCTATTTCGATAATCATTAATTCGGCAAAGGACTGTTGTACAAAGGGCTCGATAATAATTTCGGGATATAAAGGCAAATGAGCCAGAGAGAGCTCAGAGAGACAGCGGGAATCGAACGCGCATTATAGCCAGTAACTCACCCGTTTTTTCTCTCTTTTTTTGCTCGGCTGAAAGAGAGATTGCTAAAAAAAAAAAAAAAAAAGAGAGAAGACGAAAGAAAGAAAGAAAGAGGGAGAGGGTTGAGAGTGAGCCGATAATGACGCTGCGGCCGAATGGAAAATGCGCCAGTGAGAAAAGAGAGAAAACACACACACACAGAGATAAAAAGAACTGCTATCTGGTTGCGTTGGAACTACGTACCCAAGCAATGTGCTAGAACGGTACACGTTGAACGCGCCCTGTTCGCCTCTGGGAATTCTCCGGCCCAATCGACGGTTATCCACAGGACTCACTAGCGAACGCGCTAAAGCCATGCATGTGCGGGCCATTATACGCGCCAAGCATCGATGTACGAAACGTAACGCGTTCGGGTATTCCTTGGTGTATGGGAGAGAGCAGGGCACACCGATCACAATTCTCCACTGGCACGCTGCTGCTGCCTTCGTCCCTTTTTTTGTTTTTCGTCTCTTTCTATAGAGTGCTGTGTGCTTTTTTTCCTATCTCTTTATCTACATGTCTCTTTCCCCCTTAATGGCTCTGTAACCAGCCACCAACCCCTCCACCATCACCATCCAACTCCATCATCTCTTTCTGTCTTTCCCTGCCGGCGTGTCCCTTGCTCTATTACGCTTTACACTCAGCTATATGTTTTCCCTTCACTAATAGACTCGTCACGCACCAAAAGAGACTTTTCTATGTGTGCTCGTCGGATATCTAATATGTACCAGCGAATAAGGCCAAGAGAACTGAACAAAACCCCAACGCAGTACTTCGTTGACCTACCATACTTTGCGGATAATCGACTGAAAATAATCCCCAGGGATATTTTGGCACCCTTCTATTTCTAGTCTTTTTGCTCTCTCTCTCTCTCTCTCTGTCTCTCTCTAGCTAGTTTCTAGTCCTCCTTGACTCTGTCCTTCACTCGGAGTCTTTTTTCTGGCACATGCTCGAGGATTTGTGCTTCCAACTCGAAAGTGCTCTATGAACGCGAACCTCTTACGTTCTGATTTCTTTAATACGCTTACGGGGTGGCTACAATCGAGTGGTGTAAAGAAAAGTTTCGAACAGGGGGTACTAGAGCCTCTAAAAAAGTTTGATTGGGTTATTCTCAATTGTTTAGGAGTTATGGCTGTTTTTTTTTTAATTTTAAGAATTTTGAGGTTTTTATTTATAAATTTAATGTTTATTAATGCAAATGATATTATTTGACTTAGTAAGTTGAATTAATCGTTGAGATAAATAAGTATGTCGAATTTCATAAACTTCTTAGAATCGTGACTATTTCTTGTTTTTATTCTTGTAGTCATTTCTAGCAATTTTTATTTCCTCACAATCATTATATTAATTCGCCCCAACATTCTACCTGGAAAAATGGAAAATATCTATTTTTATACTACTTGACAAAATCTTAATTTATTTTTTACTAGTATAAAGAATATAAATCTATTTTTTAAACTATTGGAAACAAAATGAAGATTTATTAAATGAAAAATAGAATGTATGATAAAAAATCGAAATCCATTTTTCATACTACTATAAAATAAAAAACAGAAAATGCGTTCCAATATTTCCAATTATTTATTATTTCGAACCGTGGAAGTGCATTACGGTACGGTTGCCATTCAATAAACCATACATTCGAACGATCCAATTATGCGATTCATCAATACAACATTATTTTTACCAATTCATGCTGGTTATTTACTGGGGGCGTATGTGAATATTCATACCGTAAAGAATTACTAAAAAATCAACCATGGGATCCATTAACTGTACAAAAATATAAAAGATTATTGTTTTTGGTTCCGCTCTGCCAAACTCTGATTTACACTCATATCATATTTTCCACCAACATAAAAAACTATATAAAATAATACGAGGACTGAATATAATGATTTTTATTCAATGTAATAATTTCCTGTCCATCATGCTGAAAATTCTCTAATATTTTTTAATTATAATAATTTTTTTTCATTTTTAATTATGTTACTTTTATTTTTTGACTTTATTTCATTTTTATTTAATTTTATACAGTTTCCGTACACTCATACGGATTTTTACATTCAACCCGGCTCTCTCTCTCTCTCTCGTTTTTCCGTTTTTCCCACTACCTTCTTGTTCTAGCTATCTTTATTTCACAATTCTCCTCTTTCTACCTCCTTATTCTTCGCCCCACCCCCGCTTTGTAGCGCAACCGATTTTTCTCCTCTGTACCGTATTTACCATGCCACTTGTGCCACGGTCAAAGAAAAGCTGTGAAAAACCAATGTCGATACAGCCTGTCGCAAGTTCGTACCCCAATCACAAAACTATCCAAAGAAAAATTCCTGACGAAAAGTGCCGTGGCTAGGTTTCGAATCCAGGACCTTCCGATCCTCTGTCTGTTGATGCATTTTAGTCTCGATTTTATGATTACTTATTTAGGCTGGATGTTGATGAGTTAGGTGTCTAGTCTTCTGTTATTTTCTTCTGGTTATCTCGCTTATTATTACCATTCCATTCTTATTATTACTGTTATTATGATCATTATATTCTTTTCTTTAACTACTATCATGTTTATTATTATTATTGTTATTATTTTGTAAGTCACTTGACTGAATATTCCTTGCTTTGGAAAGTCTAGTTTTAAGTATCTAGTTTTATACTGTTCCATATTTAGGTACCTATTCCATAATTAGGTTCCTTTACGTTGATTTTGTTTTTGGGAAAATTTTATATTGTAATTTAATACATGTAAAACAAAACTATCGATAACTTAAGCGCAACTAAATGACTGATAAATAAATAAGAAGAGAAATTTTTTATTTACACAATCTTTTTTTTTTATAACACAAAAACAAAATGGTATTCCATATTTGGTTACTTTCCTCTAAATAAGTGTTGTAGCGATGCTTTTTGTACTTTTCCTAAAAGTGTTATTGCACTAAGGCATAAAAATACAAATCAATCAATCCTCTGGCTAGGGTACTAGCCACTGTGCCAATGCATTCGAATTTTTTCTCGTCATTTTTTGGTTACTACTAGGTCATTTTATTTTCATTTCCGTAGATTTTTTAGGTTTTTAGCTAAAAACGATTTCTCTTAAGGAAATATCACTACAAATTCGATGCTGAATGATATATCCGTACAAAATTTGCCTGGGGTACACTGGACCCCGGATGACCATTACCGGTTAAAAACTAGCAATTTTAAAGGCGTACAATAATAATAATAATATTGTCACCAAAAAAATTGTATTATATGGTTTGCAGTGCTGCACTTTTCTCGCGGGATTATTTTTAAGGGGCTTTATCTCTAAAGAGCCTTTTGCAGCAAACGAGAGTAAAATTGACAACTAGAAAGAAAGACGATTGTGTTGAACGTCTTGGATAACTGAGAAAGTGATACGAAACGGTCAGAAGCAAGACTCGACCACACACCACGTCGTTTGGTCTGCAAGAGGCGTGCCACGAATCTCTTTTCATCGATCTCATGACCAGCACGATGAATATACACATCGCAGAAAGAAAACCAGAATACTGGAGGGAGAGAGCACTCGTACCCCTTGGCACACAGTTCTACTTTCATTTGTTCGATGTTCGATATAAGTGGATATAGGATTTATGGCATACAAAAGAGCGAGTGAGAAATGGTCAAAGAAAGAGAAATCGAAAATAATCCTGTCAAAGACGCGGTGCATGTTCTTTTAGCTTTCTGTCATTTTTCTCATTGATTCACGATCCACGTCTCCTATCTCGACAATCAATTAAGAAAAGCACTACGAAACACACAAAAAAAGAATTTTTACCAAAAACAAAAAAATGGAAGATAAATAAAAGCGAATAAAAATATCCCCATCAATTTGAGACCAAAAACGAATAATAAAAAAAGAAATATTTGATTATGAATATTTAAATGATATTTTTTGTAAGTCGACAAACGAATGAAAGCATTAAAAAAAAGTCATGCTTGACATTTGTTTAACCTCATATTTATGAGGTTACGTAAATTTTAAGCATCACTTTTTTGCTTGCTGAATTTTTGATTTATTATTTTTATAATTTAATTAAAATTATTATTATCATTGATTAAAAGATTATTTATTTATTAATAATACCTGATTGAAATTAATGTTGATTAATTCATCCAATTAAAACGATTATTTAAAAGATCCAAAAAAACTTTTAAAGTGACCCCTTTCAAGGAAAGATCGAATTATCCGGCACTCCGTATATGGTATCAATGTAATTTTTATAAAATATTATTTACCGACGAAAAAAACGATAGTAGAGAGGTTAAACCGAAGTGGCACGATGAAACCTGCGCACAAGCACAGCTGGGCATCTAACTATTGTAGTGCGCTGAGGCATTACAAATTCGGTGAAACAATAGGCCGGACAAAAGGGAACAGCAGATTAAACAGAGTTTTGGCAGCAGAATGCACCCTCTTGGAAGATCAATCACGAAGGGTCTTCAGGAAAAAATGGAAGTAGTAGAGATCTTTCCTACGTTTCAACGATTACTATCAAACAAAAATCAACAACCAAAAAATTCTAAAAACTTCGAATCAAATGGAAGTAATTGAGTAATTACTTAAAATAATCCTCAAGCCGATATTGACCAAAATGTCGAATTCGAAAATGACGAATGTTCGAATATAGATAGATTAATCTCACTAGAGTCTGTAAAGTCGAAGATAATAAAATTAAATGCCGAATAATTTGTTTGGGTTTCGAATTTGGGTTTGTTTGGAATTCGAAAATTTCGAATAATTTGTTTGGATTTCGAATTTGGGTTTGTTTGGAATTCGGAAATTTCGAATAATTAAATTTCGAATACTTTGTTTGGGTTTGTTTGGGTTTCGAATTTGGAATAATTAAATTTGGAATAATTAAATTCCGAATAATTAAATTTCGAATAATTAAACTTCGAACAGTTAAATTTCGAACAAGTAAATTTCGAATAATTAAACTTCGAACAATTAAATTTCGAATAATTAAATTTCAAATAATTAAACTTCGAACAATTAAATTTCGAATAATTAAATCTTCGTTATTTTGAGAGTTCAGAATTCCATCGTTTCGCCATTCTAGTCGTTTTCCATTTCGACGTTTCGATACTCTGACCCCGACCCTCGTAAAAATTTCGAAAATTTTAACGTCATTTTTACCTTATGAACGTCATTCATAGGTATTTGCCTCTATCCTTTACGTTTATCAGTTCGACGTTATTGGTCCACCCAAATTGGCATCGATTACCGTCAATTAGGCACCAATTTCGAAAAATCGTTAACAGCCAGGTTGCACGAGTGAAAATGTACGTTTCATCGGTTATTTTGATTCGACGATGAGACGGTATCGCAAGGGCCGAAATTTCGAAGAGATGGTAGGGGGTGTGCTGCGTTCGTTGCTCTTCCTCGCACCATGAAAAGGGTGGCTCGCTATTACGGTTTTTGAGTGACAGATGCTCGTCCCCCAGTCGGAAGATTAAAACAAGTAATCAAAGCTCACTCCTGCTAGTAGTCCAGAGACTTCTACTCCGAGCCCTCTTTGCAGATGGGTGTCTATAGATGCACGCTACTCACCCCAATAAACCCCTAACGGGACAGTGCGACTGTATGTTTTTTTTTTTATCTCTCTCCTTCAGTCAAATCTTGTACAAGTTGTACGGTACACCACACCACCTCATTTTCTCCTACGCTCTTTTATAAAACGGCTACCCGGTATCAACTCGCCCCGTCCTACCAACTTTTCTTTTTCTCAGCTTCCTCGTTATCATCGATGTCGTTTTATCTTTCGTTGTCATCGTTGCTGCAACGATGCTCCTCAATCGAGACATTTTCTCATACCCACATCAATCTACCTTTGTCCAACATGAACAATTTATAATTATTAATTTTTTATCATTTATAAAATATAATTTATTATATTTTAAATATTTATTAAATATTTTTTATTTATTTTAATATAATTAATAAAATACCATTTATTTATTTATAAAGGTAATTATCCTTTGGTTTAGCCAAAAACGAAAATTTTGACAGTATTTTTTTAGTATTTGCATTTAGATTTTTAGAGATTACTCCTAATTAATTAGAATATTTAGCTTCAATGACGCGATGGAGTAGAAAACCCAAAATTCGATTGACCGGAAGCCTCAAAATTCCGAATTTGAATATTCCAAAACTACAATTTTCGTAAAAGCCATGCCAGCAAAAGCTTTATGAAATCTGTAATTTTGGAATATTAGATTCTGGAATTTTGAACCTTCTGGTCAGTCATTTGGCCATTTATTTTTGTTTTATCTCTTTTTTTTTTGTTTTGTTTTATTTTTATCTCTTTATAATTTTCCCCCACCTTTCGAACCACAATCACAAAGATATTAACGTTTTTTCTCTCAGTATTAAATATTGATACACTCCCACGTAAATTCTTCGTATTTTTCACATTACAAAGTTACAAACACGCAACATCTTCGTAATACCAAAAAGTCTGGATTTTGATCCCAAATGGATAACGCAAATATGCAAGTAGGTATATGTTTGTTCTTTTTCGTCAGGAAAAGTCTGAAGCACGTTTCTTCTCCTGACGCTCGGTTTTTGCGATCCCAAACAACCAGAGACATCGTCGTTTGCATTATCTTACTTTCGTGAAGCTATACACCATAAACCACCCACCGACCCACGTATACAGCACCTGTCTTCTTGCGCGTACGTACGTTCCGCGAAATGAGAAAACTTTTCATATGCAAAACAATTTGTGTAAACAGAAAGCATATACCTCGATATTCTCGGGAGACTTCAACAAGATTTGCATAAAAATTCTTTTGTCTCGTATATCTCACCGATTATGCGACGAATCGGAATTAAAGAGAGAACAAACAGGAGAAAAGAAGGTTGGCATACGACTGTTTTTTCCTGTTTGTTGAAAAACATATTTTTCATTTTTTTCGTCTTATTTTTGCAAAACTGAATGTCCACATCAATTTTCAGATTCTTGTTTTTTTTTCTAATAAGAGTTGTAATTTTCCAAAAAAACTTTTTTTTGGAATATTTAGAGACGTTTCAACGCTCATAACTCTCAAAGTAATTAACATATCGAGAAATGTCGACATATACTTTTTTTTAAATTAACTTTCATAAAATACTTCGAAAAAAAATGATTAATTAGACCGGGCCATGTATTTTTCGCTTTAAAAGGAAAAACTCATTTTTGTAAAGATTATCGCCGTTATAAATATTTTTTCAACAATTTTGGAATAGAGTGACCTATTCTATGATTTTTAAGACAAGCCTCTTCGAGAGGTCCATTTTTCGTAGTATTTTTTTCGAATCACTAATTTTTTGAAAATATTTCAACATTTCAACCCCCAATAGATAGGCTATTAGTGATTTTGTTATCTGCAATACAGCTTCGACAGACCTGAAATAATTTATTTTTAATACACAGAAACATACATAAATATGTATAAATATAAAAAATAAATAAATAAAAATAAATAAAATAAATAATAATAAAATAAATAAAATAAATTAATTATTTCAGGCCTGTCGAAGCTATATTGTAGATAACAAAATCACTAATAGCCTATTATTGGGGGTTGAAATGTTGAAATATTTTCAAAAAATTAGTGATTCGAAAAAAATACTACGAAAAATGGGTCTATTTATACATAGCCATAAAAATATATATAATATATATATGTTTATGGCGTTTTCCTCGAAAGCTTACAGGATCGCAATTCCTTTATCAGAAGAAGAAATATCAGAGTGAAAAGCGGAGTAAAGCTGCGGAAGGTAAAAAAAAAAATGTCCGGAAGAGGAGAGCGAAGGAGAAACGAGAAGTAGCAGGGTGACAAAGCGGCACTGTGCTTCGAATATGATTAGTCTTGAGAGACTTTCATATGCGGGACGACGAGGACAGGATTTGATTTGGTAGGATAGGAAAGAGGATGAGCCGTTTATCTCTAACGTCGCTTTTCAGTTTTCGCCCCCTCCCAAAAAAAAAAAAAAAACTGAGACCACCATCCTTCTTGAGTTTTCTCATCCTCTCGCCCCTACCATCGCTCGTCTCAGGTTGCTTTATCCCTCACTTTGGGGCGTTACTCGTGAACCCTCACCGGTCTCCTCCGCTTTTCACTCTCTTTCTCACTTTCTTTACGTCACGTACGTATATATTTTTCTCTCGGAAATAATAAGCTCCCTACAATCTCTTCATCCCTTTTGCAGCTCAGGGCCCACTCCTATTTTCTCGTCCACTTCTACCGTATAATTTTCTCTCTTGTCTTTTCCCTCGTTCACTATTTTATCACGATTCTTATAGAGAGCTTTGACACCTGATAATAAAAAATAAATAAAAATTGACACAGAGGGACTTTGATCCGAAAAAACGAATTTATGATAAACCTGGATTTTCAATTATGAGACTTCGTTTGATAATCTTTGTCTGATAGCTTCAGGATTGAAAAAAGTACGATTGTTTGAAAAAATATATTTAATGATTACTGGGTCTTATCGATAATTCCGGGTAGGATTTTGAGATTTTATCTGTCTCTCTGATTATTGAGACTTTTCACGATTCATGGTTAAAATTGTATCAATGGCTATTGAAGTACCAATAATTTTGATGAGGTTGAAGTTCGCAACGTTGCGCCGCAACGAAAATCATTATTTTTTAATTTATCTATTTCTTTTTCACTGTAATCGTAATCGAAATACCTCAATAAATATACACATCTTTATTGTAATAATCTAGAATTTAAATATGAAAAAAAAAGAAAAATTCGCTAAATAATAAATCTAAGGAAATAAAAAAACGAGAAAAGAAATGTCGTTGCGTCGCAACGATGCGAACTTCAAGTCTCTTCATTTTGGCACTTGAACTATGGTGATGATGGTCCTTAAAAAGCCACTAATTGGGTACTTTGTGTAAATCTCTCTTTTCACGGAAATCCATAAATTTTCGTATTTGGCTTTTTAGTTGAAAATTAAGAAAATTGTTCAGGGTTTTTTGGAAGCCTTGAGGGAATGAAATCGTGAGCGTAATTTTTTTTCATAGCAGTTTTTTCGGCTGTTAATAACCATTCAAATTCCGATTACCATGTCTGATAGTCTCAAAACGAATAATCTCACGTTTTTTCATTACATTTTTTAACGTTTCGATTTTTTTCATCCTCAATTCCTAAAAAAAAAACAACGTTCTCCTAATACTAAAAATTCCAAAATTAAAGATGCAAAAAACTACAAATGTCCATTCTGGACGAATAATATTTTTGTGTACCAATAAAAATACAAAAATGAAAAACGAAAAAAAAAATCGTTGCCTTCCAACATATGAAACTTTCATTCCACCATCACACTGATATCGAAAAGTACTATTACTTTCAAAGTGGAAAAAAAAAATCTTGACAACAAAAATTCTGCTTTCATTTGTACTCCCAATTTCATCGTGGACATAATACGTTCTCGTTAGATCTCGAAAAAAAAGGGAAGTTGCGATAAGACTTTCATGCGAGCACTTTGACGAGTTGGTTTTCCTATCCCTATGCACACACTACACACTCCATGTATCTCGATATACGTATATCTATAATCTATATTGGTCCCTTCAGACTTCGTTGAAGCAAGAGAGAAAAGAGACGCGAAGGATAATCCGTGAACGCGGTCTTTCGTTGACTCGATCCGTTATTGCTCCCATCGCCACAAAGAATCAAATCAACCAGCACGAGATTGCTCCCTCGTATCTCGTGCATTTCTCTCTCTCTCACTTTGACGAAGCCTGGCCAGCCGTCGTGGTACCCTGATCTCTCCCATCCACCAGGCACCATTCAAGTTCGACGAGGGCCTAGCTCTCTTTGCGTCTGATTGAACCGAACGGGAATTGGAACCGCTATCGCAACCGCCCCCCCCCCCCCTCTCTCTCTGCGCAATTCTTTTTCAGTCGCCGGTTTCGTGCCTACGGAAAACGTCGCGAGGCGTGTGCCTTGGGAGTACCGAGTATGCGCACGTGCGAGCTGCACCACGCAATACTCACGGAAGTACAAATCGCGGTTCCGGCCCTGCAAATTGCGTCTCGGTCGAACACCCCCTTCTTTCCATCGTTCGATACACCAATGGGTTGGATTGCACGTACGTGTAGAGTTGGACACGTGACTACATTTTTTCATGTGTATAGTTTGTTTGAAAAATCATCTTTTTTCCTTTGCAGAATCTTTTGTTTTTATTTACGATGTTCGAGGTGAAAAATGTAGGAAATTTGTTGAAATGTTTTTTTAAATTGTTATTCGACACGTGTTTATAGTTTCTGCATCGTTTTAACGCAACGAAAATCATCTTTTTTCATTTGCACAATTTTTTTTTTTTTTACGATGTCCGAGGTGTAAAATGTAGGAAATTTGTTGAAATGTTTTTTTAAATTGTTACTCGACAGGTGTTTATAGTTTCTGCATCGTTTTAACGCAACGAAAATCATCTTTTTTCATTTGCACAATTTTTTTTTTTTTTACGATGTCCGAGGTGAAAAATGTATGAAATTTGTTGAAATAGTTTTTTAAATGGTTATTCGATACGTGTCTATAGATTGTGCATCGTTGAAACGCAACGGAAATGATATTTTTCTTCGTACAATTTTTTATTGTTTTTTTTTTTTTTAGATCTCCAACCTGAAAAATGTAGGATATTTGTCCGAATTGTTTTTTTTTTATGGTTATTCGATAAATCGTTGCGTTTCGATGTAAACTTGGACGTCGTTGCACTACGATGGAAATGGGAACGCTTTTTTTCAAAATTTGATATTATTTTATTTACGTATTTTTATAGCTGATAGTATATAGATTTAACTTTCTTTCGTTTTTTCAAATTCTATTCTTATATGTTACGACAAATTCGTCCGCTAAGGAAGATGTTTTATTTTTTCAAAGGTTACTTCCAAGATTAGCTCATTAACCGCCATTTTCTACAAAAATAATAATAGAAACGAATGATGTATTTAAATATGTAACAGCATTCTAGTAGCCCTCTTTTCGATCACTAGAATCATGTTACCCCTTAACGAAGTCAATTTTTGGGATAACTTTGGACCATCACTGAAAAACACCGTAAAAGCGTGACTGTTCCCTTTAACAAGCGCATCACTCACAGTTAAGAAGATCTAGATGTACCACGTGACACGTGAATGCGAGAGACATTCGGAATTAAAAAAATGCGATTCCTCATTGATGAAATATTTTAATCATTAAATAAAAGCATCCACCTATTGCGTCTATTAATTCTACAGAGAAGAATACTCGAAAATTTCAGTGAAAACTTAACCGTCGTTGGGAAAATTGATTTCGTAAATTTGTGAGGTTATGTCGATTTTCTATGTGGCCTTGAGGGATTGAAGGAATAAACTTGCGAAAATGATGCAGCAGTCAGTACTACTGTATTTGTTTCATATCCATCTTTCGAGTTTCCCGAGCGCGAAGCAAAGTTTGCTTACTGCCCACGTTTCTTCTATCCATTGGGTATGAATGTGCATTCGATACAGAAGTTGACGATGATTGAAATTAATTAACCGACTCGAAGTATTCCTTGCTGTCTTTGGGATTGGGCTTAATAGTTTTGGACTCGGGTTGCCAGTTCGCCGGACACACCTCGCCGTGTTTCTCAACGAATTGGAAAGCTTTTATGAGACGTAGGGTTTCGTCGACGCTTCGACCGACCGGCAAGTCGTTCACGCTCATTTGACGCAAAGTCCCATCCTTGTCGATAATGAAGAGGCCTCGAAGAGCTACTCCGGCGTCTTCCAGAAGTACGTTATACGCCGATGATACGTGTTTGTTAAAATCACTGAGAAGAGGGTAGCCCAAATCACCGCCGAGACCCCCCTGCTTTCGTGGCGTGTTCATCCATGCCAAATGACTGAAGTGCGAGTCCGTCGAGACTCCGATCACTTGAGTATTCAGCGCCTTGAATTCTGCTATCTTTTCGCTGAAGGCCAGCAATTCGGTTGGACAGACGAAAGTACTGAAATTTTCCAATTCGATATTCGTACGATTCAGTTCTACAGAAAAATTGATCGCAACACCACTGCAGGACGAACAAATTATTAAGCGAGTTCTTAAGCCGTTACGGACACAATGCGGACCATTCTTCATGACTTTGATGATATTGGAGCGAGGATGGTGCGAAGTGGTTGATAATGAAATATCTTATATTTTTCTAGCGACGCTACTGTTCTCTCAGCCATCATGCCAAAATAACTCTACTCGGAGCAGATATATACATATCCGTATACGTATAGATTGAGATTTTGTAAGAATAAAAACTAATCACTAATGCGTCACTGGCGAGTAGCGAATTCTGGACGATTGAAATAAAAATATACGTGGCACTATTTAAAATAATTATTACGGTTTGTTCTTAGGCAAAAGTAATAAAACTTCTTAAATAAAAAAAAGAACAGAACTTCCATACTTATGATTTTACCTTAAAGATCGATTTTCCAAACACTGAGAAAACGCATCGTTCTTCATTTTCAACCAAAAGCATGAATACGCAGTTTTACGGGTCCAGCTCAAGGGGATGGATTTAATACACACTCGCATGCTCTATTTTACCAGTTCGGAAGAAGAATAAGGCAAAAACACTTTTCCAAGAGTTTCATCTCCCGGTGGAAGATTTAATAAGTTATATTCAGCATTTTTTAAGATCAGCGCTTTAAAATGCCCAAACAGCTTGACTTCCTACGATCTAAACGATTTGTATTCTATCTAAGGAAATAAACTGACGGATCTTGCGATATTTCCTACAGGCCCAGTACCAACTTAATCAGATAGTGAAAAGCGGTCGAAACGTTAGACATCACAGAAAGCTCCTTAATTTTTCTATTCTCTTCGGCGTGCAGCATTTTTGGTACATGTAGAAATTAATTACAACACATAACACCAGAATTGAAAAAAATTATTTCCAGTTGGAACGCTGTTTATCTTTTAAGGACATGTCGAAGACGTACCACGTGACACACGAGTGCGAGAAAGATACACGAATCGTAAAATTCAAGCATCTATTTCTGTCTCTATGAATTCTACAAAGACTGATGCTCGATTTTTTGCCGTAAACTTAATCGACGCCGAGAAAACGGATTTCGGAAATTTGTGAGGTTATGTCGATGTTCGTCATGCCCTTAAGTAACAATTTGTTACTGACTGATCGAACAATCCATTTGATCAATGAATGTTCGATGGAGCATTCGCGAATATTTGAAAGAAATCGTGCAATAGCGGTTATAAGAAAGAAAATACGCATCAGCGGGTATTAGAAAGGAAGCGTCTTCCAATAATGTAGGTTATCGAAATATTACTCACAAGTCTAGCGGATAGAAGAAGAGGACGACGTATTGGCCCCTGTAGTCGGATAGTTTGATGTCAACGAAATTGCCGTTTATAACTGCGGTGCTAGCAAAATCTGGAGCAGGCTTTTGAATCTGCGGCCAACCGGCGAACAGCTTCGAGCTGACGGAAAAGTTGCGCGAATTTTGCGAGAATACAGAATGCGACCTTGCGATCGGAGATGGCGTTGAAACCTGCAAAAAATTAACAATACATTCTAACATGCAAAGACCATCGGGAAAGCCAGAGGTTTTTTTTTATTTTTGGAAAAACGAAAAGAAACTTACAAGTTTTCTGGCTTGAGGATACAAGTTGACTAGGAATCGAGACATTTTCGAGGTTATTCTACACTTCGTAAATCTGTAATGATAGAGCAGATGTGTTCGTAAGGTTATGCAACTGTTTCGTAAATTCTTCGATCAAACATCGACATTTACCGGTCTTTGATAAAAAACGACTCAGTTTAAACGTACCTGCGCAATTGGAAAAGCGCCAATTACTAATTTCTTAATAACAAGTATATATATACAGTGTTGATGTAAATTTATATAGGAATGTAGATGCACCGATATGCACGCGAGTGAAGTACGACATCGAATACCAAACTGAACGAATGAAAGGCTGTGTGGGGGCGCAACTTGTCGAGGGTCACCTTGATAGCTGTGTGAACTTGGCAACATGACTTTGCTTTTTCGAATGTTTTTTTTGTTTGTTTACGATTGTTTATGAATTAAATGTAATCAAATTTTTTAAACTTTTTTTTTCAGTTAATTCTTTACTTGAAAAATAAGGGTTGAATATGATCGATAAGTTACCGACTGAACCACTGGTACGTTGCCGTTGCAACTTCAACTTTTCAATTATGGTTTTTATTTTGATTTTAGTTTATATTTTAATATTAATTTATTTTGCAAATCGTGTGTGATTGATTGTCGTTTCAACTGAAACGTTCGCGGGATCATTTTTTATTTCAAAAGTTGAAAATTATCGGCAAGTTACCGACCGAGCAGTGAATCCGCGATGCGATTTTGACTTTTGTTATAAGGACGAAGCGGTAAGTTACCTCTACCTTTCCTTTTCACCGAAATATGATACTTTTTTAAGAGATCTCAGCGTTTTTACCGACCGGATGTAGGACTAGTGATCTTGATAAATATTAATTATATTCTACATCACATTCTCCAAATTCTGACGAAAATATTCTATTTGGACTCGCGGCATCACTAACAATGCTATGCATCGTCGCAACAATCTTTTCGAGCAAGATTTGTGTAATAATAACCTGAACGAGTACATTGTCCTCGACGGGTCTTCTTAAAGCAGTGCTGTATCGAACGTTGTAAAAATGTGACATTTTCGAAACCAGAAATGTGTCAATTCCTTGTATAGCCTTTTATATTAAAAGTGACGCTTTCTGGAGTCGCCGTTTCGTCTAATAACAATATTCTGAGTTTTTCCGTTTCGCACTTCTCGTTTGGTACTACTTCCGTAACTTTGAAAAATTAAGTATCCGAACTGCATTGCACTTTATTCACGATAAGTATTTGAAAATAATTAACACGATTTTTAGCAAGAATAATAATTACCATTTAAAACGTGATTACAATTCGAAATTAAGAATAGCTTTAGTAGTATTTTCAAAATGCTTCGTTCTTTAGCAAGATTACAGATAACAATTTTAAATTATTATTTCAGATTGTAATTTATTCAATGTATGTATCAATTATGAATTATTTATATTTATAGATTATACAGATAATACATAGATAAATTATTAATATTTAATTGATACGTATATATGTAATAATAATAAAATTGCTAATAGTTCGATTTTACTAATTACATTTCAAGTTAACTGCTTTAATGTAGCGAAGAAATATTACACAGTGTAAAATACCTTTGGATAGTTCTCGTGCTTGGTAGCGGTAGAATATTGTTGGTACGCAAGAAGTCATACCCGGAAGGTGATCTCGTGTGCAAAAGTTTACATAAAAGTATCCACAGATCCGAATAATTATTCCCTTTCGAATTCTCGTGCTTAACAGCTTCCATGATTTGTGCCACTACGTGAAGATAATTCTCTGGAATATTTCCATTTCTCACATGCTCTTCCAGATCCTCGTCGGTGCATTTCCTCAATTGGTCACGAACTTCAACAACTTCCGAGTTTAACGCTTTCAATTTCTCCGTCATAAGTCGGTTCGCTCGTAACGCGGAGCGGTATCTCGAACGCAACAGTGATAATTGATGCTTTTCCTCGATCAGACCCAAACATTTTTGCTTTCGTATGCTCATTACGCCTAGCGTGTACCTGCGCTGAAATCTGCTTACGGTAGCTTTTGCAGTGTTGCAACGTGTACAGATTTTTTTATTGAAAAGGAGAAGACAATCGACGTGTCGCCAGGTATTACCCACGTCTTTTCTCAAATTGTTATAAATTTCGTTTAACTGAAATATACTCGAATCTGTGACACCGTAGCATACGCCGAGTCGATGAACGTGCGATAACAAATCCTGTAGTTCTTTTATACTCGTTATACATAGAGATACGATTAATTCATTTTTTCTGTAGAGAATGCCGACGACTTTTAACTGGATACTCATGTTTTCCATTATTATTATGTTTTTTAGTGGAAACAAATCGTAAGATTCCTCGACTTGCACAATTCGATTAGTATAAAACATGATTAAACGTTTGCCTCTACAACCGGTCGAACGCTTGATCCATCCCGGAGGAAGGCAAAATTTTGTCGTCAGCGCATCGTCAAACGTGAATGCGCCTTTCGGAGTGCTTTTAACATTTGGAAATATATCGCCGATTTCTTTTTCTTCTATGAGAATTTCACTTGCTACGTCTACGAGTATAGGCGATTGACGGCCGTACATAATTACTGGCGCATTAGCCGTTTTGTTTGCGTCAATCGCAGAATTTGCATTCTGCTCTTGCGAAGGAACTATATCAGTTTCTTGACGTAGTTTTTGACTAGTTGTAAAAACTTTTCCTACCTCGCGTCGTATCTGCACATTCTGCAACTGATTTCGATGTTCCGGCTCGACTTTCTGCGTCCACGGAAACTGCGATGGTACGCTACCTTTTCGTAATCGTGGAATTTTATATTGTCCCTGTGAATTTGAGGTTATGAATTTCGATAGACTATTTAAAATGGATCAACATGAAGTTTTAGGAATATCGAAGATGCAAAAACTAATTTATATCCAATTCTACTTACCACTCCGACAACTTGTCCTAGAGGACCCATGAATTTGCGTTGCCAAAGGATTTCATCTTTTTTTAAGTGTTTTTCACATACTACTTTTCCTTTTGCAACGTTTAGCTTTATAGCATCTTTCCATAAATTGGCAACGTTAGGATTTGTAGGTACGGAAAAAAAATGAAGTTTGTCAGGATTACGGGAATATCCTGAGTTGCAACCGGGCACAACACACGCAGGCATCGCCGAATCGATAATCCCGAGTCACATACGCGACGCAAACAAAATTATAACCTTCAAAAGTCGAAATATACGACTCGCGGCTAGTATTCTAACAGAGTAACGCGACGTCCTGCGTGAGCGATCTAGACGCGACCCCAAAGCGGCGCGGCGCGGCGCGAAACTACAGCGAATTCAATGCAATGCGGTCCGACGCGGCGGCGATGTCCTACGTGCACGCGACACAAACAAAAACACGACGACACCGCGTCTACTTCGCGCGAAAATGTAAAGCCAACTGATCGCGTTCGCTTTGTTTTGCGCCGCGCCGCGCCGCCCCCCCCCCCCTCGTGCGTTTGGTCACGTAGGACACTTCGATAGGTTTCGACTGTTTGTTGTTTTCGCGGCGCGGCGCACCGCACCCCTCGTGCGTTTGGTCACGTAGGACACTTCGATAGGTTTCGATTGTTTGTTGTTTTCGCGGCGCGGCGCACCGCACCCCTCATGCGTTTGGTCACGTAGGACACTTCGATAGGTTTCGACTGTTTGTTGTTTTCGCGACGCGGCGCAGCGAAAACAAGTCTAGATCGCTCACGCAGGACACCGCGTAAGTAAACACATTGGTAAAAGCGTTCGAAAGAAAATTCATTTTGTGGTATTGACACGTTTGGGATTTTGCTACGTAAAATTACTGTTTTTTAGTTTCCGAGCGTTTTCACGTTAGAAACTACACGAATTTTTAGACATTTCTCAAATAAAAATGTAGCTTCTATTGAACTTACTATTTTCGATGGCCGTATACCAGTTTGATTCCCCTCGTGATTCTGATCGGTCTGTACCTTTTTGGGCAATTCTATTCCCGGTTCGATCTTTTCTGTCCAGGGAAACCGTGACGGCACACTTCCTTTTTTCAACCGTGGAATTTTATATGGTATCTGCGAATACAAGACTATTATAAATTATCATGAATTATTGGAACGAAAATTGAAAAAATTAACACTTCGTATGTAAACCTGGATATTTCACGTCCGAGACAAAATACTTTCGGTTATGAAAGCTTCTCATTTATTTCATAAAAAATAGACGAAAATGTTCTACAATTTTATAAATGATAGTTGAAAAAGAACATTTCGAACAGCAACATGAATATTTTCAGAATTATTTTGAATGTATTAAAGAAATCAAAAAGCGGCAGTACTCGAAATATAGCTCGACCTCCCAATAAGAAACCTGACAATAAGAAACTTTCCCCGGATTCTCACTCGAGCAGTTCCCGCACTCCGACTTTCGGTTTCTTATTGGAAGGTCGGGCTGCATCTGGATTTACAGACGGAAGATAACAGAAAAATATTAAATCGGGACGTTTGAAGGTTAGATTTACCCCGTCGACAACCTGGCCAAGAGGATCTATCAATTGCCGTTGCCACAGAATTTCGTCTTGCTTAAAGTGTTTGAACAGACCGCTCTTCCGGCCTTCGTACTATCTGATTTTATGACCTTTCTCCATAGCTTTCGTAAATTAGGATCAACTGGTACCGTGAAAGAATGTACTTTTTCAGGATTACGCGAGTACCCTGAGGTACAACCAGGTACGATACAACTTGGCATTGGAGAACGCAATTGATTGCTTCAATTAATTCCGTAGTTCGCCTTAACTCGAAAAATCAAAATTCGTATTGTGGTTATGAACATCGAAACATTGCGAATGCGCACCAAGTATGTGGCAGATACACACGCTACGAGCGGCAGAAGTTAGCCGCCCCAATTTGAGAATTTGAATGTCAATATTAGACCGGGAAATCGAGAAAAAAGTTTCCAGACGCGTTTTTCCGATTCTGGGATTGCTGAAACGGTCCACTCGATCGGAAATGTTCCAGTGATCACGAATTACGGTCCTTTTGGCCGTAATATCAATATTAGAGCCGGAAAACGCGAAAAACGAACCGAAACAAATCCAAACAAACCCAAACAAACTCAAGCAAACCCAAGAAAACCCAAACAATTCCAAGAAAACCCAAACAAACCCAAACATTCCGTATTTGGGTTGACCTGACCCAAACAAACTCAAAGATCCCTATTTTGGGCTGACCTGACCGAAACAAACCCAAACACGGCCATTTTCAGGCTATTCAGCCCCAGGCTAACCCAAACACGGCCATTTTCGGGCTATTCAGGCCCCAGGCTAACCCAAACACGGCTATTTTCAGGCTATTCGGCCCCAGGCTAGCCCAAACACGGCTATTTTCAGGCTATTCGGCCCCAGGCTAGCCCGGCTAACCCAAACACGGCCATTTTCAGGATATTCGCACCCCGGCCTGACCCAAACAAACCCTCTTCATATATACGGCCACGTAGGATTGCTGGGGATGAAACGGTGGTGGTCCGGTGGTTAGCGTTCGGTGCTCGTGGTCGTTGCATCGCTAGATCGAATCCCGATTGCGGCTTTTCTTTTTTTTGGTTGGGTTTGGCGGGTTTCATCGTTTGGGTTCGTTTCGACGAGCTAGCGTGACGTCACATCCCTACGCTATATAATTACAATGCCCGCGTGTCGTCACGCCACTGGGATATCAGATATACGGGTACCTTGCATTGGTCAGTACGTAACTGCTTTGGTCGAGTGGTTAGCGTTCGATCCTCGTGATCGTTGTATCACGGTATCGAATCCCGCTTGCGACCTTTCTTTTATTTGTTTATTTGGCTTTGCTTCGGGTTCCTTTCGACTTGCTACCGTGACGTCACGACCCTACGCTAAAGAT
>JAPYZJ010002920.1:0-22751 GCA_030522765.1 Ophioninae sp. B BG-2022a | reverse complement strand
GAAATATTCTTCGTTTTTATAGAATTCCAAAATGTTTGCTTTTCTCAAAAATTCTCACAAGTTAAATTCGAAAGGATCAATTTTGCTCCAGTAGTTATCGATTAAGCACGCATTATCGCAATTTCATTAAAAGGTTAACACTGATAATACATTACCAATCAATTTTTATTTAAAATCAATTAAATTTAATTCATTTAATAATTTTTACAAATAAAAATTGATAATACATGCATTTAAAAGAGGCAAAATTCATGAATAATTCAATCATGAGAAATTACATTAATACACTGTTAATTTTGTATTCATCTTCATGACTACAAAATTCATTAATAATGAATCATATAATTAATTAATTGTAAATTACTTAATTTTCGAACGCCCATCAATATAAATGCAATCGAGCTGGATTCCACGAATGCAAATTTTGATATTATATTTCAAATTGCACTTTTAAAGCAGATAATAGAAATATTGAGATGACAAGCAACAATCTCTCTAGAATTTATAGACGCAAATATTGATGGATCAATTTAACGAAAAAAAATGTTTCATCCTTGAGCAAACGCGGTTTCAAAATTTCAACTATCCTTCTCGCACTTAGATGTCACGTGGTACATCTTTAACGTTAACGAGGAAAACGTCAATTGCAGAAAATGCCGTCGATTTTCTCGACTTGATTTTTACCATTGATTTGTCTTATGGAATTAAAATGGGACACCATGTGTAGGCAAACTCGAGACTCGAAGTTTCAGGAAGAACAAAAAAATTCGATAGCGCCATAAGATCAAAGAGTAAAGCGCGGAGAGAGCGCCTTTCGCATTGCAGCACTCCCAGCCGTGAGAACTGCCGGAGACAAACCGTATGTCGAGGAGGTTTGAGGCTTTTTCTCTCCCTCTTTTTCTTCGCTCCTGCAAGATTGTTCGCGATAAATTCGAAGCCGCAATATCGATGGATCGAGTCGTCAGGCCCAACCCAAAATAAAACATGTATAAGATTAACGTAAGCTCATCATCAAATTTTCAAAATCTCTTTTCTCATGGACGGTTAAATATTCGATAAAAAATCGAGCATCAGTCTCTGCAGAATTCATAGATGCAGAGGGTGCTTCTCTTGATTTGGAATAAAAATGTTTCATCTCAGAGAAATGGCGATTTGACCCGTAATTGTCACTAGGGGTCCACTGGACCCCAAGCAAATTTTGTAGGGATATATCGTAGAAAGGTCGATTGAGAATCGAACTGGTGCTGTTACGTGTTATTGTCTGAACCTACTCCAACCCTTTCGGTGGCGATGGTCAAAATGGCAGGTCTTGCAGGTAGCAAATAGTCCTGTTCATGAAAATTATAGATTTTTCTTAAAAATATACTATTTCACAAGTAACACAGCGTAAGTTTTTCCGCCATATCGCAAAAATCAAAATGTATATGAATTTTTCACTGAAAATTGGGCTTTTTTGTTCTTTTTTTTTCTAATTATTTTTTCGCCGTATAAAAATTTTTAAACAAAAGAAAAAACGATTGTGTGGCTTGGGAAACATATGAAATAAAATACTCGTGTAAGATTTGCCTCAATAAATCAAGTAGAACGCAAATAACAAACAAGTTTTCGACGTGGGGTCCATTATACCCCATGTGACCATGACGGATTAAAATTGTTTAACTGTCTCTTTCGCTCTAACGTGTCACATGGTACATTTTAATTATCATCGTGAACCCTCTATTGATCAGCTGGTCGATTTTTATTGACCAGCTGATGAATGAAAAATCAATGGATTGATGGTGTACCAAAAATAAGATTCGCGGTTCGTTATCTTTTCAGAGTGTGATTGCATTTTTATTCTTAACTATTTCTCCCATGTTTTTCTGATTTTCGAATTCACGATGCCTTCGTTCGAAGCAATTCGAAAGAAATCCTTGATACGCCCTAATCATTTTGCGCAATAAAACGATTTTCTCGGTTTTTTAGTCCACGTGACGTAATAGGGAGGGATCGAGTAATAAAAAATTCTCGGAGAGTCCAAATCGTTCCGAAGCCAACGACGAGTCTAAAAGTGAGTGTGTGGGAGTGAACGAGAAAAGAAAAAGTATTTCTCTTTCTCCGAGTTTTGAAGGCCTTGCCACGGGCCGACCGTATTTGGCAGTATTGGCACATCGGCCACTCGACTATAACCCTCTACCGCGCTTCGTTTCGTCCGTGTTATAATTCCTATGTGAACGTTCGTGTGAGAGCAACGAGCGCATGTGGTTTCTCTTTCGATTTAAGGGCATGACGAACATCGACATAACCTCACAAATTTTCGAAATCCGATTTCTCGGAGTCGATTAATCCGTTAGGGACTGAGTTTTTAAAATTCAAATTTTGTGTTTTTATCTTTATATTTGGGTTGAACCAGTTAATATGATGATGACAAAAAAAAAATTCAAAACCTCCCAATTTTGAGTTTTGGACTGTTGACACATGGCAACGCTAGTCTTTAATGGATTCAGTTTACGGCGAAAAATCGAGCATCAGTCTTTGTAGAATTCATAGAGACAGAAATAAATACTTGAATTTTACGATTTAAATGTTTCGTCCTTAAGAAATTGCGATTTTAAAATTTCGACTATTTCTCTCTCACTGGTATGTCACGTGGTACGTCTTCGACATGTCTTTTATACCGCAAAAGCCACCCAATGAGACACGCGCTCGAAATCACCGAGGATTCGTGAAGAATTTTACCGGGTACAAAGATCAGCATACGAATAGTTTTAAATGTCTCAACAGCACTGCAAACTGACGAATACTAATCCTTCGTACAGGATACAATGTCCGAGCGTCGATCGCTCAATTTCAATGAAAAATCATTTTTCGTTTTTGCAGCTGGATATTTTTTTGGTCCTCCCTCAGTCTGCGATAATCGAATGACGATTCTTTTTATAGATCTACAATGTACATCTGGAGACAAAAATTATAGACGAGTGCAAAAATAAAGAATGTAAAAAAAAATATATATATAATTTCACGTTGCATTGCAACAATGATTTAAAAAATATTGATACATATTAATAGTTATTATCATTAATAGCTTAATAATAATAATACCCAAATTATTATAGATATTCTCACTATTAGTTTTCTTAATAACGACAGCAATAAAGAACTGACTAATGAAAAATTACCATTTCTCTCTAAGGATGCATATTTTTTATCGGACTGGTAAATAACTAAAAAAACAGAAATTCAACTTGCCCTTTAACGACTATTTCTAGGTCACTATAATATCTAATGATAATAATAATGACTATTGTTATACTCAATTATTATATATTATTATATTTCTAATTGTTATATTAATAAGAATACGACAATAATAGTAATCATAATGTTTTTAAAGTTGAATATTCTGTTTTGAACTGGAGGTCGTTTCGGTCTATATTTTTAAGAATGATCAATAATAATGTTATTGCAAAAATCTTCGAAGTAAATCGATTTTAATTAATGATAACAAATGTAAAAATAATATATATATATTAATATTTATTATTGAGTACTCGCTTCTAGGACCCTCACTACTGTTGGCTACTCGCAAACATTTGATATTAACGAAAAGAGTTAAGGGATCGTGCACTTCGTTTAAAAAATATTCGCATAATGAGAAGCAAACATCCCACGCGGATACTTTGATCCGCGATATTTTTTTTTGCAAATAATCCCTCGGGAGTGACAGAGTTCGGTGTACCTGTCACGTGGGCGGTCGATCGATGGTCAACCCGTCACCCGAATACACGTATACGAAACGGGACGAAAAAGCCTGCGATTAAACGGACTATACGTGCATATACAGGGTGACCGGAAATTCGACCTATTACTTCAAAGGGGTTATAGTAGAGGTCATTTGCAACAAAAAATGTCCCATCAACTCGGGGTAGAAAATTGATGGTTATTGAGCTATTGATGTTTTTATGTTTTCTGAAGAATTTCCTGACTTTCTGCCTAAAATAAAAAATTATGAAAAAATACGCTATTATTACGACCGTATATATATATACGACCGGAAATTTGACTTATTCCTTCAAAGGGGTTATAGTAGAGGTCATTTGCAACAAAAAAATGTCCCATCAACTGGGGGTCGAAAATTGGCTTTTTAATTTTCAGATTATGTAAAATTTAGATACAAAATTTATTTTTAAATAATCGCTAACTCTTGGTCTCTCAGAAAAGTGTCAAAATCGTTGTTTATAATAGCTTTTTTTCATACTTTTTTATTTTAGGCAGAAAGTCAGGAAATTCTTCAGAAAACATGAAAACATCAATATCTCAATAACCATCAATTTTCGACCCCCAGTTGATGGGACATTTTTTGTTGCAAATGACCTCTACTATAACCCCTTTGAAGGAATCGGTCCAATTTCCGGTCACCCTGTATGTATGTTTGCGTGCACACGTGAGGGCACAAGAAAAAACGCGTTATTCTGACCGGCCGGGCTATAGAATAAAGCGAATCAGCATTTCAGACAGCTCGGGAGTGTAGATACATCCCACGATATTTCTTTGTCAACCGTGTCGAAATTGATTCGACTTTTTTTTTGCCTGTAACCAGGCGTTCGATTTGCGAAGTCATTCCGATTTTTTTTTCAGATTAATTTGATAATCGGTACTTGTCAATTAATTACGATTGTAGTTTTTTTTTTAATTTATGTCAAATGTGAATTATGGGTTTCAAGGTTGCGACGGTGCATGCAACGGATAGTGTTTTTTTCACTTTTTCAGGTGATTAAGTATTGCCCCACATTTGAGATCTAGTTGCTTAAAAAAAATCATACCAAAATAAACCTGTCGAATTTGGCACCCAAGTATTACATATAGGTAACGTACGAGGTTTGTTGAAAAAAATAAGGTGAGTATTATATTATTAGATTAGATATTATATTTCTCGAAAGGTATTTTTTATTCAAATTCCATTATTCAATTTATTTAATTTGTTTTTTTTTTTTCAATTCAAATTATTCGAATGATAATCGAATGTCCGTAGCTCGCGAAATTTGAAAAGTCCGCTCATTTTTTGAACAAACGTCTTACGTGTACTTAAAATAAATATACATATGTTTATATTTATTCATATTTATATTTATATCGATATAATTATATTTTTCGATCGTCTTCGAATATAATAATAATTATGTACCATAAAAAATGTTTGATGAGCTTTTAATCGCAGTCGTTGCCAAATTATTGCGTTATTTATCGAATGACGGTTGCAGAAAAATTAATGAAGAACGAGATGACGTTAAGAGGATAAATTGATTAAGCAACGAAACTTTTACACGCGATCGCAAAATATGAGAATTGCACGGTCGTTTTGAAGCTTCCGAGACGTTCACGATGACAGCTGTAACAGCAATGCGTGATTAACAATTTCATAATCTGTTCCCTGCTCGTTCTTTTCCTCGTTTTAGAAGATTCTCTATTCACATTATTCCCCTGGTGAAACTCAATGGAAATCCTTGAGCCTCTATCGCTGCGGTTCATCCTACACTTGTCTTCTTCGTCTCAGTGATTCACCCACTTCAATAAAACACTGCGATTCACAACAATAAAATTCTATTATTCGTTTTGCCTGACGAGGTACTAAATCATACCCAGTGATAGTAATAATAAAAATCGTTCGAGATTCTCATTAACGTTGAATTATTTTTCTCGCATATAAATCGTAAATGTCTGTTTACGAGAGAACGTAATCATGAAAATATTGATTACGCGCATTATCTGTTCTTGTTACGTAAACGAAAATACATCGAATATGCAAGCAAATCATTTCGATAAAAACATTCACTCGATGCATTGAGATTCTTGGAATATAAATTTTATTTTATGGCATTGAAGATTGTAAAGTTTAAAAACAAAGAAAAGTATTATTTTTTAATCGTTTGAATTTTTTTTCTTCGCAAATAGGCGTTTGCGCAAAAATTATATTTTTGTGGATTAAATATTTTCGTTAAAATATTCATGTATTATAATCATCACATAATTATTATAACATTGTCACTATAATTATATTGTAATTATTGTATAATATTTTAACTTGAAAATATTGCTATACTAAAAACTACCATAAACATTACACAATTAATATTAGAATAAACAATCATTTTTCAGGTTTTATTTAGAAATACAAATACAAATAAAAAAATATAATGAAACAATGCAAATCAGGATATAAAAAAAAGAAACAGAAAATTCATTAAAAAAAAATAATCACCATAAAAATGAAGTGGAAAAAAAAACCGATATTTCTTTGCGATTCATCTATGCAAACCTCGACGCCGTAACTTATTATTTACATCACTGAAATACATAATCAAATATTATTCAAATCTCAAAATGTCTCGTTGATGAAATATTAAAAAATAGAATTCGAAATTAAAACGAAAAATGTTAAAAAAATGTTACGAGACGATCTCGTTACGAGTAGCGTTATCATTAAATAAAATAGTATTTTTAAGTGACGTTGAATGGAGAATTTCCCTCGCGACGATCAAATGTAATGCGGACAATGGACGAGAATGTACCCAAGATAAAATAATACGAGACTGAAATCTTTTTTTTCCCAACTGCCATTCGAGATAATTGTTATGTCCCCTTGTCTTTGTAGAACATCCATGAATTATTCAAGTCGCTATTTTATCTGTGACACACATATCAACGTGGAAGGCGACACTCGCACGACGTAGGACGAATGTAAAAGGTATCAAACGATCCTTTGTTCGAAGCAACAAATATAATTGAAATATATAAATAATTGAAATAAATAAATAATTGAAATGAATAAATAAATTGACGGATAAAAACTTCAGCTCCGGGCTACCTTTTCATCCCAGACAAATTCACATCTCGATAAAAATCTCTTTCCTTGTTTATGGATTAAAACAAAGTAACGATTAAAATTGGAATTTCAATGATCGTCAATTTTTTTTTTTGTGGGATCGAACATTTTTCGTTTTACGGTCATTACAGGGGCACATATGAGTGAATAAAAATTCTCTCAATATTTTCTATCGATTGCCTTAAAGATTAGGGTCTTAAGAATATTGTGTGTAAATTGTAATCTGTTATTCAAAATATTGTCAAAGTTATAGTCGATTTACTGGAGTAAAGACGTTTCTAAAATATTCGGAAAATGGTTCAACCAAATCTACCGAAATTTTGGCACAATATTTTCCGATTCGTCTTTCACTTCGACAACTAAAATATTCTTTTATTCATATTTTTTTCAATAAGAAAAACATGTGAATTCAAGCTTACAAATAAATTAAAATGTCAATCGATTATTATTTTGAAAAACAAATTTCTTTTTCAAAAGATTCTGCGATCCGAATTGATAATTTTATTTTGAAAATCTTCACGAATTGTTTCGAAAGTTTATTCAATAATTTCCTAATTATACCGAAAATTAAATAATTTATCGGATTATTTCGAAAATTGAATATCCTTAGAATCCCTTAACAAAATTAATAATTTTTCAATAATTTAATAATAAACCCAAACAAATTTGAATAAAATCAGACGAATATCTTTTGAAATAATAATTCCCAAAATTTGCCTATTTTTTTCGGCCATCAATTCGATTGTTCCCCCCTTAAATGTCACTTTAGCGAAGTGCAGTTACAACGTGTTGCCTTTCTCGTGTATAATTTGCCGGTGCATGCTGGAAACACGTCGATTCCCGTCGCGATCGGAATAATTAATTCGTCAATAATTACTTCATCTTCTGCGATTGCCGAACGATCGAACTTTCCGATCACGTACAAATTCGATCGGTATCCGGCGACAGACGGCACACATTCGACTCGATACTCGTGAAATCGACAGCCTCTTTTTTTTTCCAGCGTTTTTTCCTGTGATCTTCGAGAGTGATCGATGAGTGCTCGGTTTCTCGATGCTCTCGAGATCGACATTCCAACTTCATTGTACGACAATTTGTCGATCGATATTCTTACTTGCACAGTACAAACAAAGCTTTGATTTATTACGCTCACTTTTCTTTCGTTTTTTTTTTCCTATTTTTCGTCGATCATCAAAAAAAGATTTAAAAAATATCTCTCTCTGATTCATTGCTGTAACAGCGATACATCGTGAAATTTAACGCAGAGAGAAAAATATTGAATTACTGGTAATACTGAAATCCCAATAAAATCTTTTCTCGCACGGTGTCACATATCGCAATTAGCCAAGGTAATTGAGAAGAACGACAACGTCCGGTTTTCCTTTGCAAATAAATTTTACGTACGCAAATAAATTGTTTCACGCTTAATTGAAATTCAAGTGCATTAAAATTAAATTAAATTTTACCATGATGAAACACAATGAAAATTATTATTTTTCAATCTCTGCAATTTTTTTTATAAATAGACATTGACTAACATTTCAAGCTTCAAAATCCTTTTTTTCTTCCCGTTTTGACAATTTTTCACGGAGTTACGGCTTTCCGAAAAACCCTAAAAAAAATAGGTCGTACTTCTGCTCCTTAATTGTTTTTTGCTAAGAATTCACAAAATACACATCTTTATTTTTCATTTACCAAAAACTTGATTGCAAATTCATATCTGAGACTTCTAACGAGAATCGAAAAAAAATACAAATAACTAATATAAAAAAGAATTTCTTTCGTACCGAGGAAAATAAATAAAATACCTCGAAAGAACTGAAATCAGTACAGATATCTTAATTTATGAAACACGAACCATCTAATTACAGATAAATTCAATTACTCGAGAATTTGTTGCGTGGGGAAACAATTAAAAATTTAATATCCATAAATTATCCTCGCATTCCATCGATTCTAGCTTAACTCTAATGAAAAAAAAAAAAAAAAAAAAAAATCATCTCGCCGATTCGAATCTCAGTAGATTTCACTCATTACCGATGCAGATGAAATTCGTGCCTCTAATGGCCAATTACAGCGACTGAGTCGGTAGCTCCGTCAATCCATGAATGGCGGTATAACCGGTATTGGCCATTGTTATTTTATAGAAGCTCTTATGGAAGCAGGAAGAGGAGGATCCATCAAGGAAAAGACAATGGGCGAAGAATGTCCGGGCGTTAAAAAAATTAGGGGTTTCAGTGCGATATCCCACACAACGGAGTCATTCCGCCAACGCTCTTCGGGCGTACTGACTGCCGCACGATAATCGGGAGAAAACGGGTCCCAATTTTCATAAGCCATTCGTACCATGAGGATTCTCGCCCACGTCAATTTAATGGCGTGTCTCACGATTTTTTCCTTCGAAACGTTTTTACTCGCGGCAGGTAATAGAAAAGTGAAAAAATGGTCAACGAAAAACAGACGAAAGAGTCAAAAAAGTTGGAAAAAAAAAATGAGAGAGTCCTGATTTTATTTGGGATCGAAAAAGTCGCGGAGAGAGAGCTGGATAAAAAATCCGAACTTCTATTGACCGAAAGGCTCAAAATTCTAAATTTGAATAGTCCGAAACTACAAATTTCGTAAAGTTTAATGAAATTTGTTTGGGTTTGGTTGGGTTCGTTAGATTGATTTTAAACCTCTGGTAAACAAACCCAAACAAACCTAAAGATTTACGAAGTTTGTAGTTTCGGTATATTCAAATTCGGAATTTTGAGTTCTAGACGACTCCCACTTATCCTAGGAGTCCTCTGTTCTCCAGGAGAATGTCCAGATTTTTGAGAAAACGTTCGCCTTTATTTTTATCGCACGATCGATTGAACTTTCGATTCATCGATATTTCCAAAAGTTCCTCCCATTCGACGACAAATTTCTTTTTCAAAAGATTCTGCGATCCGAATTGTTAATTCTATTTTGAAAATCTTCACGAATTCTTTCCAAAGTTTATTGAATAATTTTCGAATTATACAGAAAATTAAATAATTTATCGGATTATTTCGAAAATTGAATATCCTTAGAATTCCCTAAAAAAATGAATAATAATTTAATAATAAACCCAAACACATTTGAAGAAAATCAGACGAATATCTTTTGAAATAATTCCCAAAATTTACCAATTCCCGAAATTTGTAGTTTCGGTATATTCAAATTCAGAATTTTCAATTCTACCTGACTCCTATTTGTCCTACCTGAATGTTTTGCGGCGCTCTGTTCTCCAGGAGAATGTCCAGATTTTTGAGAAAACGTTCGCCTTTATTTTTATCGCACGATCGATTGAATTTTCGATTCATCGCCATTTCCAAAAGTTCCTCCCATTCGACGACTTCGTAAGTTGGTCTTTTAGACTGTTGTCCACAACGAGGCCTCTTCGCGATCCTACCACCTCGTCCTTTTCGATCATTGCCGTTTATCCTTTTGCCTTCACCGTCAACACTCGTTTTTGACGTTTCGTGACGATCCTCGAAGGAGTCCAATCTCTCCTCTTTTTTGGCAGTTATCCTTTGCCACTTTCTTTCCTTCGGCATTCTAATGACGTTGCTGTCGTTCCAACCCTTTTCCATTTTACGGTAACGTTCATCAGCCAGTCTGGAGCCACTTCTCAAACTCTCCGCCCAACTTTCCCTCTTCGACAATCTATTGAAATTTCTACCAATTTGCGGCGACATCGATGATCCTCCTGATCGTAAATTTCGTTTTTCTTGATTGCTACGATTTCCTGAATTTTCCAAGCTTTGGAAAATCTCTTTGCGTTCTATGTCGTCAAGAACGAAATCGATCCTTCGTATCATCGAATTTGCCGAATCCCGAAGCGAATCGTTAGCGTTTCCAGCCTCGGATGAATTAATACTGTCACTGTCGCTGTACTCCCACGAACTCGTGGAATTTCTACTGAATTTTCGACGCAAACTCGCCTCGTCAGGAACCGGAGGGACACCCTTGGCATCGCCCTTTCGCGAACATTTCGAACCCTTCGAAATTGATGACGATCCAGTCGAGGATAAATTCGATCGATGGCATGCATTTTCACGCGCTATTTGCTTCGCTATTCCACTCGCGTGAGCCTTGCCACGACACGCTCGATGATGATTTATCAACTCCTCTCTCGTATTGTTCGCAGGCATTTTTTCGATTTTTTTTTTATTATTTTTATCACGGTTCTCAATCAATATATTTCTCAATGGAAATACTTTCCAAATTTATCTCACCTACTTGGCCCTTCACTTTTGTAACTTTTGTAATTTATATTTCCTCAATATGCACGCGACATGATGAATTATTTTTTTTTTCTCGTTATTTTTAAAAATTATAGATTTTTATGATCGAAAGATTTGTCAAAAAAATTACATTTTCATTTCGAGCTTTTCCATTTGAATTACTCGAAAAATTTTTTTTTTTTTTTTGTTTTCAATCCTTCACTCGTTACTCTTGAATTTTCGTTTTATTTACATTGACACTTTTGGCACCATTATTGGATGAGCAGTATTTCCATCCGTCAAATCTCGAGCTTGCCGAAATCTTTGATTATCACTGTCTCTGCTTCCATTTACTTTTCAGGTTTCCTGTGGTTTTTTAAATCTCGATCGTTGTATTTATCCAAATGTATTTATGATAATAATTTTTTTATTCAAATAACTTTAACTACAGTATTAAATTAATCGATCGAATCAATCGTATTTTAATCCATGATAATTTATTATTATTATTATTATGGGTTAAAATAATTTTTCATATTTTTAACAGTGATTTTAAATCGAGATAAACCTTTTTTGGTTGCTACTACTTTTCTAATATATTTAATCTTCATCTACGTGATCTTTTTTTCCATAGCACGTATAATTGCATTCATTATTTTCTCGTTCATTTTTCTCGCCCCCCCCCCGATTTATGTTTAGCTCGAGGGGGATTTAAAACGATGTTTGATGGCAAGTTTTTTTTTCAAAGGATGATGCGGGCGTTTTCGATCTCTCTACTCGTTTTCCGTTTTTTTTTTTAAAGATTCGTGATTTGCCGCAAACTGCTTTTAAACGGGCGTCTCAACGTTTATCCTGTCATTAAATCCGCGTTCCAGTTGCAACGTTCGTTACAATGCGCGTTCTCGACACTAGGTGCGTGTGTACATTTACGTCTCGGCGATTGATCGTGAATCAAATTGCACGTTTCATTCGTGGAACGTTGCAAACTCCCAGTTAATTATCGTGAACTAAACGGAGAAGTACGGATTTAACGTTCGCTTCGAGACCCCAACAATGAATTATCAATTGAATCATGCGCGATAAATACCGACAACGACGAAAAATGATAGCTCATCGATTTGCATCCCCTTTTTTTCCAAAAATGTATTTATTTGTTTTTTATCACAAAATAATTGTATTTTTTCATTTAACATAATATTTCTAATGTAATTATGAACTTTTTATAATTAAAAAATTCGCAAACTTTTCTATGTATTTTAAAACCATTTAGATTTCGGTTGAATTCAGAAATCGTAAAAGGGACCCAAATTATTCGTGGTTTTTTTTTCAAAATTGGTTACGAATGGCTTTTCTTCGATCGAAATAAAAATTCCCAAATTTGTGTTTAGAAAGAAACATATATTTTCGCAATGGAAATTTAATACTCGATGGAATTCGAATCGATACCAGAAATGGTAAATCGCTTCTTTCGAAATCGGTTACGTATTATTTTTGCGTTGATCAGAGTAAAAAGCCATTAATTTATTTTTATTTAAAAATCGAAAGAACGTAATATTTATTCGCTACAATTCAACACAGCATGGAATTCCAATTGATTATTCCGATTAATTTCACCAATCGTAAAAATCGACACGACAATTCTTTTTTTTTCCCAAATCGAATAGCGAATCATTTATCGTCGATTGGAAATAAAAATCGATTATTCATTAATTTTACCAATTAAAAAACAAAATATGTCATTTTTTCACCACTGCGATTTAAAAGCGCCTGAAATTCCAGTAATTTCTTCCGAACAATTTCGGGGTTCGTAAAATATCGTTCGAACCATTCGTTATCTTTCCCAAAATCAGTTACGAATTTTCATTGAATTTTCTTCGTCAATTTGAAGGTCGAAGTACGATTTTTTTCGGTGCACTTTTTTGATTTTTCGCGAGGAAGCGCCGTCCCCGTTTTCAATTGAATTCTCGTCGGTCGCCCACACATTTCGCGATTATTTTCGAAAAATTTTCCGGTCACAGGAGATAAAATAACGATTCGAAAAAAAATTTTTTTTTGTCAAAAAAAAAAAGAAAAGAAAAATATGCGAGAGCGCGAGGAGATATCGCGTCTCGTCGTCTGCGCGCGAGAGTCGACTGAATCGGCGATCCGCGGGAGTCTCCAGCTGCCACTGCGAAGTGTAATGTAACGAAGGAGCACAGAGAGCCGAGGCGTGTGCCCACGAGCAGCGTGTTCCTTCTACTTCTTCGGAAGCGAGTGTAACGACGTCGTCGTCGTCGTCGTCGTCGTCGTCGGCGTCGTCGTTTGCCCGACGTCCCATCGCACGTCGACGGGACACACGCTCTCGTTGCACTTGGTGTTCGCTCGGTCTCTGACTCATGTCTTGCTCGCGTAGGACGAGAAGAGGCCCAATAGTGTTCCAACGGGCCCAACGCAGATGTGGAATGAGACCGAATGAGATAAGACTGCGTACGGGTCGTTCCAGACAAAATTTACGTACTCTCGTTCAATTCATTTTATATTTATAATATAATAAATATACAATGTTTATTTATGTTTATTTATAATAAAATTAATATTATATTATTATATTATTAATTATTATGTATATTAATATTATAATTATATTATTATTATACTTATTTATAATATAATATAATACAGATATAATATATCCATTTCATAATATGATATTATAATATAGAAGTGAACGTATAGATAATGTACGAAAAATTGTAAACCCATATATGCATATTAATATCATATATTGTGCCATATGTCATATTATTATTAGTATTGTTATTATCATTCAGGATAATAATAATAATAATAGTAATAATAATCATAATCATAATAATAACAATAATAATAATAATAATAGATACGATTATTATTATTGTATCCATTATGTTATATTATTATATTACATAATAATAATATATATAAAATATATTATTTTATATATATACATATGCTTCTTACAACTAAATTTTGTATCCATTATTATTATATAACATAATATAGTAAATAATATAATGTAATGTCATATTAATATTATGATATGTTTCGTAATGTTTTTTAAACATATTACAACGTCTGTGAATAATAATACACTTTTATTTGCGCTGGACTTGTGGATCTTCTAATACAGTGAAAATGAGGGATCAAAAATGGAAAAAAAAACAACGAAGGCACCTGAACTAAATAACCATAAGAATGAAAAAAAAACATTATCAAAATGAAATTAAATTTAAGAGAGAATATTAACTTAATAACTTTTACGCTTTCTATACTGATAAAGTATTATTTTCTGTTTGTGAATTCATATAGTATTAACCTTGGTCTTAAGCACCCTGTATTTTTCTACTTTTTCCAGTTTAGAGTAAAAATCGTAATAAAGCAGAAAAATACATTTTTCATTGATTAATTTTATATGGAAACAGACGATACTTTCATAGCTTAATTGAAGGAATTAATTAAAGCAATAGTGGAAGTTTAATGTACTTTGGGAAATATCACTATTTTATGGGAATATCTGATACTTTTTGCCAAGGCTGTACTCATTCTATAATAAATGTTTCTTTTTTTAAATTTTGCAAAAATGAAATAAACAACAGAGTATTACGTAAGTAAATCGTTGTTTCGAGACGAGATCTCAATTGTTACGAGGCTCGTATAGCAAATCTCCCAAACTGTTATTTTCTCCGATTACACAAAATTGGCGACCAAGTCTCGAAGCTCGTTCAGAGGCTCGTTGAAAATGTTAAACTCGTATCTAATACCCAATATATCCGTTTGTCAGACGGGCATTTGTACAACGTGTAACAGGGGAACGTGATAGGATGCAGTTGAGATATCATGTATGGAAAGAGAGAGAATCCCGCGCTCTTTTACCACCTTTACGTTGCGGTGTCGCGACGAATGACCTTTACCACAAAAATGGGAGGGGATATTGACTTTTTTGAACTTCGTCTAGAGTCCATTCATCGCAATTCCGGGTCATAAATCTTATTTCGATTGCAATATTGTCGTTCGACTCGCTCGTTCATTATTCACACCATTTGCATACGCAATTCCAATCGACCCCTGAAATTCAAAATTTTCATCGAAGCGTTTCGTCAAAAAATTCGTATTTCGAGAAAATCCAATGAAAATCGGAAATAAAATTATTATGGAAATTATGATTGGCAGTAGGATATGGGAGGAACACCACACAATGAATGCTTACTTTGAAATTGAAAAAAATAATTTTTTTTAAATTGAATTCTTTAAAAAAAAATTGAATACCGTGATTTTTTAATTTAACGATATTATTATGCAACGAGAGTGGATGATAATATTTTCGTTTTTGTTCGAACAGTGGATCTTCCAATCCACTGAAAACAAGTAACCAAAAATGAAAAAAAAAGAATTCACAAATTTGAAATAATCACGAGAACTAAATAACGATAAGAATGGAAAAAAATAATATTAAAATGAAATTAAACATAAGAGAAAGTATCGCTTTATTAACTTCCACGCTTTCTATACTTTCGAAAAATTATCTTTGTTAATTCACATTAATAATAATATAATATAATAATAACAAAATTATGTTTTTAAAAATAACGTTGGGTATTTATTTTTTAATTGAACACAATCTTTTATTATTTATTAACCAATATTTATAAAATATTTGCAGAAAATTAAAAATCCTTCGTGTCTGTAATTTCGCTATAGGAAAAATAGAGATAGGCCCTTTTCGATATTAAGCGATTATTCGATGTACGGTGGGGTTCTCCCTACTCTGATGCCTGTGGAAATATTTCCGTCGTCGTCGTCTTTCGGTCTCGTATTAAAATCGAGGAAGTGACTATGATGCCTTTTCTCTCTCTCTCTCTTTCTCTGTTGCTCCTCCACACCCTCTAATACACACGTTTCTATTCTGGGCATTAACATCTAACAGCTTAGAAACACGAAACGCGCCACGAAATACTTCCCTTGAATAATGAAACGTAAACAGACGAAGAAACGAGTAAAAGCGGTGTAGAAGGCCTCTTGCCGATCGCTGTACGCGATACGTCACGTCTCCACGACACGCCATCAATGATCTCTTTCACAACGATGTGTGGAACGATTTATTAAGAATAAAAAAATCTTATTCGAAATACCGAGGATGAACGAAAAGAAAATACAAAAACATTTTTCGTTTTAAAAATCCTTCGATCTTTGTTGTAATGAAAATCAACGAAAATCCAAAAATCAACAATGCTATGATGTACGAAAATATAAAAAAATACATGAAAATTCAAAAATCGACGATAGCAGGATCGATGATAATTAAAAAATTGATAACAGCAAAATCGGCAAAAAAAAAATCGACGATAGCAAAATCGATGACAATTCAAAAATTGATAACAGCAAAATCGGCAAAAAAAAATCGACGATAGCAGAATCGATGACAATTAAAAAATTCATAACAGCGAAATCGGCAAAAAAAATAAAAAATCGATAACACCGAAATCGACGAAAATCCAAAAATCGAAGCATATCCAAAAATCGGCGATATAAAAATGACCAAAAATACCAAAATCGACGAAACTCCAACAAACGACCGGAGATATAAAAACAAAAACTTCTATTTTTTACTTTTCATTTTCTTTTCTCCCTAACCATCGAAAATTTTCTTAAATTCAATAAAACCTGCATCTACCAAAAAAAAAAACACTTTTTATATTTATGTGCCCGGACGGACAATTATCACGTTTTTTGACAAATATAATCAGTCGTTTATGCTAAGATAAAAAAAGGAATAATTTAGCAACGGGAAGTTTCCGTTTTGCGTGCACGTGCTCGTTCATACGCAACAATACGTACTTATATTATTCGCATTGTCGAAGCCGGAAGTAGAAACTCACGGCACGTGGTCCCTTGCTAGAATCGCAAGATGTATCTCTGCCCCGTTGTGTACGCGAAAATATCGGCGGTGAGTTTCACTGGGTGAAGAAAAAGGCGAGCGTATAAATAAATACGCGTATGTGTAGGAAAGAGAGGGCCGAGTGTATACCGCTGCAAAAGTACAGTGGGACCCCGATTTTCTACTACCTAAGATGGATCGATTTTAACTGTCCGGTCAATGACCCTACCCGGGTATCCATTTCAGCTTTGCAGATAGAATTAATTTTTTTTATTTTTTATTTATTTTATTTATACATTTTTATAAAATTTATAATTTTATAAAAATTATATAATTATTATAATATATTATATATATATATATATATATAATTATATAGAATTATAATATATTTATATAATATAATTATATATAATAATAACTATTATTAAATAATTGATTATAAAAAAATTTGACAAAAATTGGGTTTCAATCTACTTAAATTTCGGGGGTCCAGACGATTATACAGTTTTTTAAAGAAAAAGTTAATAAATTCTATCTGCAAAGCTGAAATGGATACCCAGGTACCTGGTCATTGACCGGACGGTTAAAATATTGATTTCGAGCTGAGAAGTTCGAGAATTGATAAGGTTTGCTAAATAGTGAGTGGACGCCAATATTGAGGACTATTGGGTAGTTTGGTTAACATAGCATCGAGTCACCTAAAAATATGAGCAATAATGGCCACCGCCTATGTAAAGGTAAAATAAGACATTAAACTATTTTGTTTTTAATTGTCAAATCTCAAGTTGTAGGTATACTGACATGTAAAATATGTATGATTATCAATGTTGAAAAAATGAATAATATAGAAATTTGAAATAAACTTTGAGATTTCAAATGTTATGTTTTTTGATAAACTCTCGTATTTTCTCTCGTTTTCATTTTATATAAATCACAGCTGATTTAATTACATCTAAATTTCTATGGACTCGAAGTTCGCATCGTTGCAACCCAATGAAATGTTTTTTTTCTCATATTTTTATTTCCTTAATTCCATTATTTTCCGAAATATTTTTCTTCAAATTTGAATGATAGATTATCACTATAAAGATTCGAATAATTGTTGAGGTATCTTACTTACGATTTCTGTAAAAAAAAAATAAAATAGAGTAATTGAAAAATAATCATTTTCGTTGCGCAGCAACGTTGCGAACTTCAAGCTTAGAAACTTTGGCCGTTGTCAGTAACTCGAACACTATCATCGATCGTTTATTAAAAATGTAAAAAAACAAAATGTTGTTTGGCTTTACGTTTTCCACCGTTTTTACGTTTGGATTATGTTTGCAACAGGGAAAAATGAAGAGGAATGGAAAAAACAAAATGAGGTTGAAGTTCGCAACGTTGCGAGGCAACGCAATCGTAATTAAAATACCTCAATAATTATACAAATCTTTAATGTGATAACATAGAATTCAAATAGAAAAAAAAATATGTCGCCAAATAATAGATTTAAGGGAATAAAAAAAATGAGAAAATAAATTTCGTTGCGTCGCAACGGTGCGAACTTCAGGTCCATAAAACAAATCGAGGTGGTAGAAAATTGAGGTCTCACTGTACGAGGGATACGATCGCCAGTGATCGATGCTTGACTCTCGAACTGGGCTGCACGTGGGTTGGCATATAACTCGAGAATATGCTCAAACTCGGATACTTTGACGCCGACTATTCTTTCTCTCTCCATCACTCATTCTCTCTCTCTCTCTCTGCCACTCTCTTGTTTTCTCTTTGTCTTGCTCTAGCTCAACGCCATTTTATTTTTACCGTAAGAAATTCAAATGGACTCTAAGACACTGATAAACATCTCTGCAACGCCTGTTTCAGTATACCCGAGAGTTGTGAATTAATCAGGAATCGATTCGACGAATATATTACGAGGAAGAGATTGTAATAAGGGAGGAGGGGCAGGGCAAATTTATGAGATTGGAAATAGACAGCTGAAATGTGAGGACGATTTTTTGTGATTCATTTTTTTTTATTCTTAGATTTTTTATTTTGTTTTGTTTTGTTTCAATGGACATTTTTTTTCGTAGCTTAACCTGTCAGGAGGAGAATAAAAATCCATCAAAATTTTATACATATTCTAATTCGAAGTTTAAACTTGAACATTGTTTTCTGAACCAAAATTATTATTAATACGTTGATTATTGAATAAATGATTTAATAAACATTTTTTGTTTTATTTCAACATTCGTAGTTTTTTTTTGTATTTAAAAACAAATAAGGTGGGCCTTACATGGGTGAGGTACTTTAGGAATAAAATTTTATATCATGGTTCGGACGAAACGAGTAATCGTGACGTTTATTTTTAAGTTTATTTTAAGTGGTTTTGAGCATTGTTGCCACAGTCAGCTTAATATAGTGGTATGATCAGTATCTTTGAACATCATTGGAATTTTTGTTTATTTCGCGTTTTTATTCGAAAGTGAGTTTTCTCGTTATATTTTTGCATTTTTTGTACTTTTTGTTATATTATTATTTAGATACTATTTTGTATAACTTTTATATTTTATTTCACAATAATTTTGTTTGTCCCAAATTACATTATTATTTAGTTACTATTTTCTTTAACTTTTATATTTTATTATACAATAATTTTGTTTGTCCCAAGTTGCCAGAAAGTTTTTTACTGTGGTATAAAAAAAATTTATCATCATCATCATCATTCGGATAACAGATTATTCAAAAAATTTCAAAAATCACCGAAAGTACTCTACATCAGCGTTTTCATGATATTCCCCGAAAAAAAAAAACAAAAAAAAAACAAACAACAAAAAATGGCACCGACACTGAAGAAGCCGAAATTTCAATCTCAAAGCCTAATTACATTTCAAAGCCAACCAAAAGAAAAACTGTAACGACAGAAAACGACGCAAGTGATCGTCGTATCGTTGGCAGAACCTTGGAATAAAAATGAAGAGAGAAGCAATCGGGAGTGGGGGAGGGAGGGGGGGGGGTGTCTGGAAGCACAATGAGAAACTCGAATTCTACCTTGCGTGTGTAGAGGCAACTCGTAGGATTGCGCGACACCGAAAGGGCTCTTAGGTGTGTAAATGATTCATGACTCTGACGAAATCAGCGTGCCACCATTGAAACATAATACAACTGTTCTTTGCTCGTGTTTTTTTTTTGTTTTTGTTGCTCGTTATCTTTTTATTTTCACGTTGGCTCACGTTGGCTTCAAATTGAAATTTAACCTTAAATTGAAATTTAACTTTAAGTTGAAATTTAACTTTAAATTTAAATTTAACTTTAAATTTAAATTTAACTTTAAATTTTTATTTAACTTTAAATTTTAATTTAACTTTAAATTTTTATTTAACTTTAAATTTTTATTTAACTTTAAATTTTTATTTAACTTTAAATTTTAATTTAACTTTAAATTTTAATTTAACTTTAAATTTTAATTTAACATTAAATTTTAATTTAACTTAAAATTTTAATTCAACTTTAAATTTAAATGTAACTTTAGATTTTAATTCAACTTTAAATTTTAATTAACTTAAACTTAACTCTTTTTCTTAACTTAAATTAACTTTAATTAAAATTAACTTAAACTTAACACTTAACCCTCAACTTAAACTCAACACTTAACACTTAAAATTTGAAATTAACACAAAATTCATTCGCACTTTGTGCTAATTTATCGACGATACATTGGAAATTTAGCGAGTTGCGCGGAGTTGCGAAAAAAAAAAAAAAGAGTAAGAAATCCGTGGGTTGCTCGGAAAGTTGAGAAACGTGATGAAATACGGGGATTACGTAAGCGTCGATGTGGATCCGTGCGCGAGACGTCATTGACCCTTGCAATACGTACTCTTCACCCAAAAATCTTCGAAAATAAAAAAAAATCCTTTCGTTCGATTTTCTTGCAAAAAATAAATAAATAATCGTGTCGTAGAACACAGTAGAATAGTCGAAGAGGATTCAAGTTTAAGGTGGAGATTCCATACGACCGCAGCTCCGTAAAAAGCTGGAAAGCAAATTACGAACGTTCTCCAAGATCGGTCTTGATCAAAGAGCGTGGGGGTCCTGCTCATTTTATTACCGATCTTATCCGTGGACCTCTCGTTTACGCTTTTTTTTTTTTTTTTTTTATCTTTCAGTCCAGGAAATTCTTTATTTATAGAAATGGCCAGCTAGCTCAACGGCGCAACAGGGCACAGCCGAGTGTTCCTGTGTTTCTCGACTCTCCGTATGCACTCCACTTTTAGTGGGCGCAAACGTTGAGAAACAGAGAGAAAGTACACGCGGATGATCAACGCATCAGCCTGAGTGCATCCATCTCTTCTTCACAAATGCAACGTCCATTTTTTTTCCTTTATTCCAGTATAAACAGTGAAAAAAAAATGGTAAACAATTTCTCCATGACTAATCCGGGAAAAAAGAACAATTTTTGAGGAAGGTATTTTGGGAATATGAGTCACCAGGAAAGAGCATGAAAAATTGGCAAAGTTCTCGCATTTACTTTAATCGGAGTATTTGAATTTTTATTTTATAGGTAATAAGTGTATTAAACAATTTTATAAACATTAGCATAGTAACACACAACTATAAAAATAATAACAACAACAACAATAGTTACAACATTAATAACAATGATAATGTCGATAATAACAATAATAACAGAAACAACAGGCACAACAGCGTTAAAAACAATTCTAATAACATCTACAATGACTTAACAACAAAAGCAACAGCAACAATATTAATAAGAATGAGATTAATAATAACATTTATTCTATAGTTATTATTATAGCTACGAAATGTGTTTATTGTTTTTATAATAACAATAACGGCAAAAATTGTTATTATTATTATATTATTATTATTATTATTATTATTATTATTATTATTATTATTATTATTATTATTACTGAAATCTGCAATAATAATCATATCGATAATATCAACAACGACGACAACAAGAACAACAATAATAATAATGAAGAATAATAATCAGCATCATCGTCATGAATAATCAATAACAACTAAAATGACAAAACAACAGCAGCAACATTAATAATAATAACATGAAAAATAACAATTTTTCTATACTTATTGTTATAACTACGGAATGGGTTTATTGTTTTTATAATAACAATAACGACGAAAAGTTGTTATTATTATTATTCATTGCGATTAGTGTTATTATTACTGAAATCTACAATAATAATCATATCGATAATAACAACAACGACGACAACAAGAACAACAATAATAATAATGAAGAATAATAATCAACATCATCGTCACGAATAATTAATGACAACCATGAAATAAAACAACTATCGTAATAGCCCCTTCTCTGTTTTAACTGAATTAACGTTTCCATCATTTGGATACAACAAAACATTTTCTTGATTTATTTTCTATATATTATTTTTATCAGTTAAATTTTGTTTGCCTTTTGGGGTCATTTATACAGATCTCTGATTAGATTCTTAAACTTTGATTAAACATCGACAAAAAGTTTCGGTGATTTTCCTAGTCCCAAGGAAGGAACTGGGAAGGGAATAAAACTGGATTTTGTTGATGCAGGATTCAAGTTTTTTTAAGGAAATAAGTGGACATCGCTGGATGGCCCATTGCGTGGAAAATAACAAATTAAGATGTTATTCACCGACGAATATACAGGGTTACTGGTAACTCGACGTATTCCTTGCAGGACGTCATAGTAGAGTTAAAATGCAATAAATTAAGCCACCAAATGTTCTACCGAAGTTCA